>PISX010004987.1:0-113570 GCA_004024625.1 Mellivora capensis | reverse complement strand
GGAGGGAGACAAACCATAAGTGACTCTTAATCTCACAAAACAAACTGAGGGTTGCTGGGGGGAGGGGGTCGGGAAAGGGGGGTGGGGTAATGGACATTGGGGAGGGTATGTGCTATGGTTAGTGCTGTGAAGTGTGTAAACCTGGCGATTCACAGACATGTACCCCTGGGGATAAAAATATGTTTATAAAAAAAAAAAGATTTGAAAAAAAAATAGAACCCTGTTAATTTTTTCATTATGAAATTCTGCGTTCTTATTAAATTGTATGTGTGTGGTCCCTGTTTATTCTTTTAATTTTGTAGAATATAGGGTTCCTTTTTAAAAGATTTTATTTATTTATTTGAGAGAGCAGGGGGACACAAAGGAGAGAGAGAGAAGCCAACTCCCTGCTGAGCAGAAAGCCCTATGTGGGACTTGATCCCAGGACCCTGGGATCATGCATGACCTGAGCTGAAGGCAGAATATAGGGTTCTGATTTCTTTCCACAGCCTGTCACATTTCAGTATTATTAAATTCCTGTATCTCATTGATAATGAAGTGATATTAGTGTAGGGTAATAAACAAGAAATCTAAAATTATCTGTACCCCATTTATAATATCTTCCCACTGTTTTGACTTGATTTTGACCTTCTGCAGTGCTTTCTTATGTTTGTTTATATTTGTCCCAAGACCCAGAATGATATTTCAGATCCCATGAGTGATGCTATTAATAATGGTACCTATCTATTATCCTCTATTATATTATTTACTTTAAAATTTTGGTGAAACCAGAAATGAGTTCAGTGCCTACGTCGACTTTCCATGTACTATTTCAGAAAGATTGTTGTGCCACACCTTCTTCCTGCCAAATGTGGAGTGAAATAACTGGCACAAGTCCTTTTCATTCTTCTTGCCCTTCTCAATGACAGTGACTGTGCCACTACTAGCATAGTTGGAATTAGCACAAATGGCAAACAGAGGAGAATTTATTTGTAATTTTCTTTATTCTTTTCCACAATAAAGATAGATTTTTTTCTGGTTAATTAACTAGCATATTAACTAGCATGGAGTCATCAATATTTATTCATTACACATTGAATACAAAGTATTATGGAGTTTACACAGGGACTGTAATTTAGTGGTGATGAAAGTTTGCTTATGTATACAATACGGCTAAATTCTAAATCGAAGTTAATAGAGAATTTGGTTAAAGGTAATCTAAACATTAACTACTTTTACTAGCTGATGTCCATTGTGTTTGGTAAATCAATATTTTGGAAAGGCATTTAGAATGAGAGTTGTAGAGCTTATAATTTGTATTAGTAGATTCCTGTGCCGTTTACTCAAGCCTTATATGCTGTAAAAGCTTATTGATTTACCAGCTAATTTCTATAAAGATCAGTGTCAGAACCAGCCTATTTTGGTTTTTTGAATATTTGATTTATGTAACATTAACATAACTAGAAACAAATTCAGCACATAAAAATAAAGTGGACTAGAAAAGTGATTTGGGGTTCATCATAGACGTATTTTGAGTCAAGTCCAAGTACTAAAGAAATATGTATTAACATATTGAGTGAGCAGATTCTTCCAGGTATAAGGGACATGATGAATAAATGTTAGAAGGTGAAAACAAAAAGACCATATATGAAAAATAGTAAGATTTCCCTGGGAAGAGTGAGGATTAAAGAAAAGAATATGTGAGGCTGTTGGGGTGGTTTGGGAGCAGGGGATAGAGTCTTGAAGTCAACAGATAAGTTTGTGCTGGAGCCACAGGGCATCTACAACTATCAGAAGCCTTTTATTAGTAGTATGAGGTTGTAAGTTGACAGATTTGGAGGAATCGTCTGGTGTTGCTTATAGATTGGACTAATGGAGAAACCAGGTTTGAACTTACCAGACCTGGTTAAAGGTGTTGCTGGTAGATACAGAGACAAGAAAGGTTGAAGGATGGGTGGACAGACTATATTTGCTTGGGGACATGTTTATTTGGGGAACTGTATCAAAGTTTGAAATAACAAGAATAACAGCTTGGTAATTAATTCATCCCTAGTGATCTTTTCACTAGGTGTTTACTTCGTCTTACTGATCCAACCTCTCATTTCTTATCCTGTTAGGTATATGGTTTGTGTTTCTTCTCTTTATAGTAACTGATCCTTTCTAAAACCTTGATATCCATTCAGTTTTCTGCTTTTTATTTTTAAATTTGAATCTGCCTCTAAGTGATTCTTTTACATTATTTTAACTGCATTTACTACTAGCAAAATTCCTCTATGGGTGAATGTTGGAGTGAATAATGATTTGCAATGCATTTGTAGCATGCCATGGTTGCCCCACTGGGGAATCCTGAATTAGGTTCCTTTTTTAAATGTGAGCAACACACAGCCTTTTGCAGTGAGTGGGCAGGTCAGTTGAACTAAGTGATTATCAGCAACCTTAGGACTACCTTAGGAGTGTGCTGTTTATGAGTGGAGGCTAAGTGGTATTTCTATTTTCAGAATCAAGCCTAGTGTTAAGATAAATGTTATTTACATATACTTTATGCCTATAGCCAGAGAAGTAAACTCTCAATGTAAATGTGCTGCTTCTCCACCAGTATCTAATCAAAGTCCTTTTGATTCTTCTTTCAGAATTTTCTCTTTAATCCATTCATTTAAAAAATATATTATTTTCCCATTGTTAAAGTGTTTACTTCTTTTTGACCTACCTTGATAGCCTTTTAAGAATTCCCTTTGCCTTGGGACATCCAGGTAGCTCTGTTGGTTGAGTGGCTGCCTTCAGCTCAGGTCTTGATGCCAGAGTCCTGGGATCTAGTCCGGCATTGGGCTCCTTGCTCAGCAGGAGCCTGCTTCTCCCTCTGCCTGCTGCTCCCCCTGCTTGTGTATTCTCTCTCACTCTATCTTTAAAAAATAACAACAAAACCAATTCCCTTTGCCTCTATCACTACCCTTTCATTTTTCCTATTCAGGGCTGTCAGACTGATCTTCCTGTAATACAGCTTTGGGGCCTATGACTTCCTTAAAGGTAGTCAGCAGCTTGCTTATGCCTGCTAAGTATAATCCGTATTACTTTACCTGTCATTCAAGTTCCCCCAAAGTCTGACTTCAACATTGCTTTTCATATTTATTTCCCACTACTTTCTCAGCATCCCCCCATGCTTCCTGCAGAACAGATGACCGACTTCTCCCTACTTTCATCTTGGGATTTACCTTCTCTGAACCTGTGTTTATTTTCACCTCTTCCACTTGTATTGTCCCGACCCCATCTGCACTCTTTAAAATCCTATGAATCGTTTAAGGGCTAGTTAGGTCCCATCTCCATTGTAAAAAGTCCCCTGATTGCCCCATCTGAAAGCCATCTCCTTCCTTTGAACCCCTGTTTTGTTTGTTTTTCCTATTAACAGTTTATTGAGAACCCATATTTGTGAATTATAACAATATCAGGCTATAAATTCTGGGACTTCTTACCCCAACTCAATTGCAAACCCAAGTCAGGGACCATATTGTTTTCTTCTGTATAGCCTAATTTTTCATCCTCCCCCGCCCCCACCAACACTCCCCAAAGACATGCATTGCACTATTAGATGGTCACTCCTTGAAGAAAACCTCTTTGAGGGCCTGATTTAACAGGTTAGTATATGAAAACTGCCTAGTTTTATTCATCATGTCATGTGGCATGTATTCATGGGAGGAAAAATAGAGAAGTCTGTTAGGCAGGTTTTATAATTTCTTAATAAATAGTCCTAAATTTTTTAAAAAGGTTGTTCTCCAAAATTGTGTTAAATTGGATATTTGGCACTCAGAATTTAACTTTTAAATTTAAAAATATTGTATTTACAATACTAAAAACATATATTTTATGAAGCAATATTACTCTGATTGTTTTTATCTTATATGTGGTATTTAGAAGTATAGGTAAACCTACAAGAGCCTGTTTAATTCATAATGTATCTAATAATACTAAAATATCTACCCACCACATCTATAACAGCCATTTGGGGGAAATGCACTTAACATTGCTATTTGGAACAGGGAACACATACTCCCCCGCCTCCAGCCTCCTGCACATCTTTCATAGTAAGATCAGGACTTCTCCTTTTACTGTCAGACCTGAGAAATGTGTTTTATACTCAGGTTCTTGGTGGCCTATGGCAGAAGTGGGAGGATTTCAGTTGGCAGTGGCTGGGAAGTGCTCATACACTGCACTACCACTGCCTTACCATGCCTAGATTTTAGGCTGCTTCCTTGACCCTACAAAGGAGATATTATTCTCTCTGTTTTGGAGATGAGGAAACTGAGGCTTTACAAAGTTGAGTAACTTGCCTAATGTCTGTACAAAATTAATTGGGGGCAGAACAAAGATTTGAACCCAGGACTGTCTACCACCAGTGCCAGTGCTCTCTCCGCTAACCATGGTGCTTTGTTTCTCACTGTCTTTTTCACAGCTTTCCCCTGCCTCTCTGCCTAGGAAGCAGCCAAATTGTACTTTTTGAGTTGTGTAGGAGACCGTGGTGGTAATGATTATAGAGTCCATCGGACCTAAGTTCTAATTCTGATACTGCCACTACTACTAATACCTAGTAGTATGACCTTGGGCAATAATTTAACCTCTCAGAGCCTTAGCTTACTCATCTATAAAATGGGAATAATACCTACTTTGCACACTGTGCAGACTAAATGACACTGTATATGAGCATGTTAGGCAGTGCCCACTAAATGATGGCAGTAGTTATTGTTGTAGTGCTCGTTACTGGATTATAATAAGAGCACAAAAGACAGAGACCATTAAAAAGGTGCCTTCTTACCTTTGCTTCTTTTTCGTCTTATACATTATAAGAAAACATGATAGAGGTTAATGATGGGTCTTCTGGTCCACAAAGTCTGAAATGAAATAAATTTACAATTCAGATGGGCCTCCATATTTGGGGATTCTCAGGTCCTTTAAAGAGGGGAGTAGGTATGGGGCTAGGGAAAAGAATGTGGAATACTGCTTAGGGGACCAACGAAGGTGAGAGAAATGGCAGTAGAGAGGAGAAAGCCAATTGTCTCCTTCTGAATGGCCACTGTTGGACACATTCATCCTTCGAGTAGCATTAGGATGAGGTAAGAAGCTGCACTGTGTAGCAGCAGGGCTTGGCTCCAAGCAGAATGTGGAAAGGAGCCACCACTGGGCATTTGGCCAAGTCAGCTGGCAGCTGCCAAGGGACACAAACGTCCAGGACTGCACATGTATGTTTCTTGAGTGATTATCTCAATAAACTGCATGAAAATTTAATATGTATAATAGAGAACTTTTACATATGAGAACATGTTCCATTTTCAACAATAATGATTTATTTGAAAAATTTAAAGCTGTTTAAAGTGTATGTATCTAGTAAGCTAGTGAGTTCTAATAATACTGATCTGTTTCTAATTCTGTAAATTAATTCAAATAATTTTGTCTGTCAATGACTTTCTTTTCCTGCTCTGCTCTCAGGAAGAAGACAGCTTCCTAGAAAAGGTAATGCAATCCATTGGTGGTTATGTGTTTCCTGTGCTTGATTAACAGTTAACTGTTGTCCCTAGAATTTGTCCCTAGTCTTTCCCATATCAGAGTCCTCTGGCTCCATGAGAATCCACCAAAGTCCTACCAGCTGTCTTTTTTTTTTAAAGATTTTATTTATTTATTTGACAGAGAGAGATCACAAGTAGGCAGAGAGGCCGGCAGATAGAGTGAGAGGGAAGCAGGCTCCCTGCCGAGCAGAGAGCCCGATGTGGGCCTCGATCCCAGGACCCTGAGATCATGACCTGAGCCGAAGGCAGCAGCTTAACCCACTGAGCCACCCAGGCGCCCTACCAGCTGTCTTTAAGTGTGTCTGAAGCATAGAAAAGATTTTTGTTGCACTGGTAACCATTGAGACCCAGTACATAAAAGTAATAGGACTCAAATTCCAGATTTGTATGTTTAAAATGAGAAGTAACTAAAGAGCTGTCTTGATATATCTGAAAGTTCATGAAGTAGAGGAGGGCACTGCTTAACTGTCTTCCATTTCCAATGATAGTAAAACCAGAATTGAATTTCTGTTGCATTAAGAATGGTTTGGAGTTAGTGACAATAATGGTTAATTATTAAAAGAATACATAGGTATATGGTTAAGAAACAGCACAGAATCCTCAAGCTGCACGAGATCATAAGGAATCATCTGGTCTAGGGCTCTGCCTTCAGACAGGGTAAGGTGTTTTCTCCATTCTAATAGACAAGACAGCCAAGGCCCAGGAAGGTTGAAACACTCATTGAAGTCCTACTGTTCCTGACATCAGGGGTGTGGGGCAGAGGGGACTGGAACCCAGGTCTCCTGAATACCTAGTGAAGGAAGCTAGTAAAGCAGTCGTGCAGTGCTGGGCCACCTCCCGTGTTCAGGCTGGAAGGTGTCTGGCTTCATACAGGCCTATCGAGTAGAGAAATGTGGGCTTGAAGAACATTCTTAAAGCACTGTCACATAGTATCTAATGTGATCTCCCCATTTGGTGGAGTTTAATGCATTTTGATAATGGGGATGGTACACTGTTTTCTGCCTTAGTTTTTAGCACTATGGTTTCAAAGTGTGGGCTTATCAGGCACCACATGTGTCTTGTTGAAAGAAAACAAAGTGTGCCTGATTTCCCTTTGAAAATTAGAATTCAGGATAATTTGTGGACTTTTGAGAAAGTATTGTTTCTTGTGCATGATCTTTCTCTAGACTTTAGAGACACAAATATGACATTTCGTATTATCACACATGAGTTTGAAAATGCATAGTGAATGATGTTTATAACCTACTGACATTTTATTAACCTTTTTAAACCGCTAAGGATTGAGGCGGTTCTGCTTTCCAGCCCTTCCTTGTTAATAGCAGGCCATAATGTCTTTTCATCTCAGACAGTGAGATGAAATTGCCTTGTATTGCCTTAATGCCTTAGTACAAGAAAAGCGTCAGTTGGATGTCGAATTTTTTAAAAAGTACATGAATCAGTGCTGAATAACTTATGTATGGTAAGTTTGGAGGCATCAGCTAAATCTATACATGTGTTGCATTTGGTTCAGAAAATGAGCAGAGTGCATTATGGACAGTGCTTTGGTTTAGACACCATGTGTCTGCCTGGATTTAATACTAACAACCGGAAAGAAGTTAGTGGATGAGCCACTGGTAGAAATTCTGGCAGCAACATGGAACATGAATATCAAGTGATAGAATCCCAGGGAAAAAAAGAAAAGAAGCAAAATGAATGTGAAGAAATTAGATTTTAAACAGCAATGGACTGTCATGCTCTTTTCTCTTCCTCATTCTCTTAGAAAGGTACAGCAGCTTTAAAAGGTCACCAGTGCTTATTGAAGAACATAATGTTAAGCAGAGCCCTCAGCTCTGCTCTAGTATACACAGTCTCTGGAAGTAGTGAAACACTTCTTTTTTTTTTTCCATAAAGCAGCGTGGTTGGGGGTTGGGGATAGAATGTACAGAGTTTCCTAAACTTGAAAGTACACAATATATAACCTTACGCCAGAGTTGGAGAAAGGGGGAGAAGATCCAAAAAAATGGTCACCATTTTCTCCACTAGGATTTTTCTGAAGGCTGCTTTCATATGACTTTTAATCTGTTGCAGACACTTTTTAATGTAATTTCTATTTGACTATATAAACATAAGATAATTGAGTTTATTTCCCCAGCCATTTACAAGTTCAGATTTAGTTGTCACTTTTTTGGGTTTTTCTCTTAGATTCCTTCAGGAGAATCTAAGGAAGTAGAAGGATACGTGAAAAAGGTCATAGCCCTGAGAAATCTCTGCTGAGTTTTTAATATAAAGAATAACTTCTGGACTCAGACCCTGAACTGTTCACAGTATTTCTGGCTCTTGGTGTGCTGTATTTGGTTTACAATTTTTTGATCTTAAGGGTTATGAGTTTTAGTGCCTTAAGATTAGACCTTCCATTGAGCCTGAAATATTCATGAATGTAGGTATAATGTGGAGAATTGTCTTTAATTTCTGAGGACCAGAGAGCCTCATTTAAATCAGCAATGAAAACTGTAATATTTGTGGTAAGACCTGAGAGAATCATAGGTTAAAAGTCAACAAAAACTTGCCTCTCCGAGGACTGTATAGGCTGCCGTGCTGCAACAGTCCCCAGGTCTCGGGCAGCATGTGCACTCCGCTGTGCCCGTACTGCTGCAGTGCTCGTTCTTCGCGTCACCCCTGAGAGGGTTTACAGTACACAGTGCACCCGGCGCCCATGTGATGAACATAATAAACCCAAATGGAATGCTTCACTGGTAAGCATTTAGAAGAGGAAGGAAATCCTTTAACTTTGGGAATCCGTATCAAGTGCCTTCTGACCAGGGGTGTCCCCAGGAAGAAAAAAAACGAAAAATCTTGTGAAATCACATTGTACCTACATAAGCAGAATATGAAGGAGATTAAGTTAGACAAGTTTTTACTGAGACCTCTTTGAATCTCCTTTTTCATCAATTAGGAGAAATCCCTTCTGCAGATGGTTCCCTTGGATGAAGGTGCCAGCGAGAGACCCCTTCAGGTCCCCAAGGAGATTTGGCTTCTGGTAGATCACTTATTCAAATACGCCTGTCACCAGGTAAGTGACTGTGGGCCTGCCCTGCAACTTTGGAAGGTGTGTGAATCTGGTAGGAAATGATAATACCTCATGTCTGAATAGGGCTTGTAACTTTTCCAAGTTACATTCACAGAGCAGCGCTATTGGGTCATCTGGGCAGATAGAAGTATCCTTATTTACAGATATGAGACTTGAAGCCTGCAAACTAAGTGATTCAACTAAGACCACAGCTTAAGTGTAATGGTGGAGCCAGGCCCAAACCAAGCATGCCTGTCTACTGGCTACACGGACTTTTCCCTGGACCACTGTGTACCTCAGTCTATAAGGCCTGCTTCCGGTCTCACGTAGGCATTGCATATTTTAAAGTCCAAAGCAAACTTCAAGCCCATAATTTGGTTTTCTTTTCTTAATCCTATCTAAAATGCTAGCTACCTCCAACCCAACCCCCCAGATAGAGAAATTTCTTGGGACTAAATTGAAGGAAAATGTTTTGTTACCTACCGAAGAGTAATAGAACTCAAAGGCAAGGTTTGGTATGGGCATGCCATTTACCCCTGCCCTAGCATTCCCTAGTGTCAGTATCTGAATGTGATTCAGCTCTTTGGACTCTGCCTTCTACTTGTCAGGAAGCTAGAAGTGGGGACACCTCATCTTCTACTCTAGGCATCTAGTCCTCTTTCATCTCAAGTACAGGCTAAAACCTTTGAAGATCATTTTCTGGTTTGAAACAAAATTTAATGTGGATTATGCAGATGATAAGTGGAAAAGATGCCATTATCACAACTCTATTCCTAATCATGAGTGTGCATATTACCTTCCATCTGCATCCTGCCACTCTCTTGATCCCTGGGTGGTCTTCAGAACCTGAGGGCTGATTATCTTGCCTTGTTTCATTCATTGTGACCTCTCTGGTAGGAGGACCTGTTCCAAACCCCTGGAATGCAGGAGGAGTTACAGCAGATCATTGATTGTCTGGATACTAGTATTCCCGAGACAATCCGTATCCTTTTTGACAAAGGCTTAGGAAGCAGGATTAAGAATTTTTTTTTTTACCAAACTCTCCTTCCTACCTGCATTTGAGTTTTGTGTTTCCATCTTTACTTTCTTTGTAACTGTCTTTTACTATAAGGTAATCATTGACTCTGCAGTTGTTTTTCAATTCCTTTCAGGAACTTTTGACTTCTCTCTGTCTCAGACTCTTACTAAAAGGAATCAAGGGGTAGGTAACAATGACTTTTAATAAACATGGAACATAGGACCCACAGCACTGGTACTGTTCTGCTTCAGGCCCTTGGTCACTCCTGCCACCACATATGTTGTCACTAGGACATGGAAGAGGATGGGAAACATTGGTGACTAGTTTCAAGGACCGATCCAGTGTGAACATCATTCTGCACGCCATATTCCCCTGACTTGAGTTGAGCCAAACCTCCCAAGAGTCTTTGGTTAATTCTGTAACAGCTCACCTGCAGCATACCTGGACCAATAAAATATCAAATCCCAATTAGGATCAGTGTGCCCTGAATAATAGGAAGGAAACGTCCCTGAGGGAGCTGGAGGAAGAAAGCAAATCGGGTCTCTGTGTGGACTTTTTCCTGGAGCCCCTTTCCCTTGACTTAAGTTAATCCAGCTGGTAGTAATCACTCTGTGGCTGAAGCACTGCTCATTTTCCTGGAAGCCCTGCCAGAGCCTGTCATCTGTTATGAGCTATATCAGCGATGCCTTGACTCTGCTCAGGATCCCCAGAACTGCCGACAGGTGAGTTTTACTGCTCTGAGGATATATCTGGGGCAAGTGCCCCCATAGAGAAATCAATTTTTAGATACGGTAGGATGGGTTTGAATCCATCACTCATGGTAGGACACCAACATTGAGAGTTGGGACTCTTAAATTTTAGGTTGTGTTATTTCCCGTTATATTTGCCACACTTTTCTAGTTAGCTTATTGAGGAGGGCAGATACCTCTACTCTGGCATTGGATTGGTGAAGCTGATCATACATGGAATTCTGGCTGACATTACCAGGAAGGATCTGTGACATTTGTGAGCCTTTCTCCTTTTTGTCTTCATGGTTGTTTTTTTTTTTAAGATTTTATTCATTTATTTGAGAGAGCACAAGCGGGGGGCGGGGCAGAGGGAGAGAGAGAAGCAGACTCCCTGCTGAGTGGTAAGCCTGCCAAGGGGCTTGATCCCAAGACCTTGAGATCATGACCTGAGCTGAAGGCAGACACGTAACCAACTGAGCTACTCCGGAGCCCCCTTGGTGGTTTTTTTTTTTTCTTTTAAGATTCTGTTTTTAGAGACACCTAAAAGGCTCAGTTGAATAAGTGCCTGCCTTCAGCTCAGTCATGATCTCAGGGTCCTGGGATCAAGTCCTGTATCAGGCTCCCTGTTCAGCAGGGAGCCTGCTTCTCCCTCTGCCTGCTGCTCTCCCTGCTTGTGTTCCCTCTCTCTCTCTGACAAATACATGAATAAAATATTTTCTTTAATATTTTTTAAAGTAATGTCTACATCCAGTGTGGGGCTCGAACCCTCAACCCCAAGATCAAGAGTTGCATGCTCCACTGACTGAGCCAGCCAGGCGCCCCTTCTTGGTGTTTGTTTTCAATCTTGAAATAATTTTTTAAAAGATTTTTAAAAAGATTTTATTTATTTATTTGACAGAGACCACAAGTAGGCAGAGAGGCAGACAGAGAGAAAGAGAGAAGAGGAAGCAGGCTCCCTGCTGAGCAGAGAGCCCGACACAGGGCTCGATCCCAGGACCCTGGGATTATGACCCGAGCTGAAGACAGAGGCTTTAACCCACTGAGCCACCCAGGCACCCCTTTTTTAAAGATTTTTATTTATTTATTTGAGAGAGAGAGAGAGAAAGAGAGATTGCAAGCAGGCAGAGAGGCAGGCAGAGAGGGGGGGGGAAGCAGGTTCCTCACTGAGCAGAGAGCCCGATGCGGGGCTCGATTCCGGGACCCTGAGACCATGACCTGAGCCAAAGGCAGAGGGTTAACCCACTGAGCCATCCAGGCACCCCTCAGTCTTGAAATAATTTTGATGCACAGTGGCTGAGAATACCATTCAATCAGACTAGTGAATATTGAGAGGAGCTCCCATCCATGCTAAATAACATTACAGAGAAAACCATTGAACTTGGCAGATGCCGTGGCTACTTGTCTGAGGAGATGGAAAAGACCAGATTAATACTAACCTGCTTGTAAGGTGGTGTATATGTGTGAATGTGTGATGACCACATCACACATGTGACTGTGGCCTGGTCATTGAGTGTACAGAGACCAAACAGTATGACCATTCTGACTTGGAAGTTTTCATTTGGCATGTACTCTGGTAGTCATGAGGAAATAAAAGAGAATTGTGACAAATGAATGGGATCCTGTATGGGTTGGATTATAAACTACTGTGGCAGCTATAAGCTCTTCTTACTCCTTTCTTTCACTTGTTCTCCTCACTGTCTGCCCTCCTCTTTTAAAAACAGGTGATTTCCCAGCTTCCAAGATGCCATAGAAATGTTTTCAATTACTTGATGGCATTCCTTCGAGAACTCTTAAAATTCTCTAAATACAATAACGTCAGCGAAAACATGATTGGTAAGAGTACTTCATGAGAATAGCAATGTGAGCAGGAGGGCGGGCTGGTTGGGAAAGCTTTCACATCCAGGCACATGGCCCACTGCCCTCATCCCCTGGTCCCCCAGTTCCCGCCCCTGAGGCTTTGCTTAGGTTGTGTCTAACAAAGATTTTTCCCTTTTCCTTTCTCTCACCCTCTAGCCACTCTCTTCACTAGTCTTCTCCTAAGGCCTCCACCCAACCTTATGGCAAGACAGACTCCAAGTGACCGTCAACGTGCTATACAGTTCCTTCTGGGATTTCTTGAAAGCGATGAAGACTAATAAGCCTTTTCCTCTTAGTACTCTCTGAGATTCTAGAGGTGGAAGATCTTGGGCACCAAGTATTTCAGAATGATTTGAAAAGTCATGCCACAGGAAGTGTCTGTTGCAGAATTTTGAGGCTGCTGGCATGAAAAGGTTGTTTCTAGTGCAAGAGGAAGAGAGTTGCCTAATCGCTCCCTTACCATATCCTACACAGCAAAATACTTTTAGACTTATATTGCCAAGCCAAAGGTACCATATTTTGGTGTTTTTGTGTTCTCTCTTTATAAGGCAAAGAGATCTGTATTTACACTCCTTTACCTGGGGATGTGTTTGTTGCCCTCCTGCCCAGCTATCAGGATTGTCCTTAGCGCCCTAGGCCTAGATTCTGAGATGTTCCCGTTCTAGGTCTACAAGCACTACGTGCTGTAGCTCAGAGTCGTTTGTAGTCCTTCGTCTAAAGCACTTTTGCCCGACCCCCTCCCATATCACCTCTTTGCACTCCACTCCACTAGTTCTATTACGTCAAAGGAAGTCTGAATGAAGCTAGTGACTCCTCGAATGTCCCCAACAGTGAATTAACCATCTACATGTGGTTGTGACATGCATTTGTGCATTTCCACTACAGTGGCATCTGTATGTCTATAACATTGGCCTTTTCATGGATCTACAATGAGTGGAACCATATTCTCTTGTCCCAGACCACATTTCCTAGCAGAAGTTTAGGGACTACTAGAGATGACATCCTATTGATGTGAGAGAATCACAGTCAGAGTGGAAGCACTTTGAGTATTTCAGAAGTGAAAATATTCATGTTTGACAGATCCTGCTTTCTACCATCCCTTTCTGTTCTTAATCAGATCTTACATGAGAACTAATACTAGTTGTCTGGGGGACCCATTCCTCACTTAGAAATCCACCTCCAGAGCAATGCTTGCATCACAGTCAAAAAGGCAGTCTGGACCTCAGGTGGGCCTCTCTGGCCATACTGCTCCTTTCCCCAGCAGGGTATTGGGAATAATCCTTAGAACCCCTCTTTGGTCTCCTGAAATACTAGGGGGGAGCTGTTGCCCCCTCCCTCACCAGGGTTGGTTCTGGGCTCTATGACCAGCTCCCCATGGCTCCTTATCCAGTGTTACATAAAAGAGACTGTGCAGTGAGCCCAATGAAGCCCCTTTCTCTCCCACCCAAGACAACCCTCTGAGCTTTTCATTTACTCAAGCTCTGTGGGGCAGCATTTTTTTTAATTATTCTGTGATGATTGGCAAACCAGCTACCAGCCACTGACTGCAGAACTGCCTGATGCAGTTGGCTTCTTCCTGGATGTCTTTCATTAAAACCACCCTGAATCAACTCATTCTTGACTATTAACATTAAAGCCAAGGAGCCTAATGTACGGGCTCTGTGTTTGGTCTTGGGCATTGACTCTTGACTCTTTTAGCACACTGAAGGAGAGAGCCAGGGGAAACACCACTGCTGAATGCTTCTTCAGTTCCCCCCATCTCTCGTAAGTTGAGTTCTGTAGGGGAAGAAAAGGTATGTATCCTGTGATATACTGGTTAAACCCTTTCCTCGTTTGGAGTTATGAAACTAGGAGTCAAGTTTCTGGTGCCAAATAGCTGCAGATCCGATAGGTCAGAATTTCATTAATGGAAGATTGTGAGCAGAATGCTTTTGTCATCTCCACTAGGCCAGAAAGTGATCATAGGAGAGGCAGATTATAGAAGCTGGGGCAAGGTCATAACACAAAGACAGGGAAATGCCTGTCCTGGGCACATTGTCTAGTATATTGCCAACCTGGGATCTTTGGGTCGTCAAGGATATGGTTGGTGGGGACCATTTGCAGCATCCTAGCTCTTTGTTCATGAGGCAAACACACTAAATTTGTTTACCGCCTCTGTGTTTTTCCAGCTCTGGCCCTGGGATGTATACAGCATTAAGGGTTTGAGACAATCTCTAGGCAGGGGAGACAGAAATAGAGTAGGTGTAAGAAATTGCTCCCCTCCTGTGCCTACTCCAGCAGCCAACCTCTAACTCCTAAGTAACTCTAATGTGCTATTTATTTCATAGCTCCTCTGAAGTAAGGAGTTCAGATCCAGCTGGTAGAGAAGAACTCTGCGTCTGTATTGTTTTAGGGAAGAAATGGTTCAAACCCACATGGTGACATTGCATTAGTTTCCCTTTCACTGTTTTCTGATTCTTACTCTCTAATTCTTATATTTCCCAGAAACGTCTTGGTCACTAAGCAAAGCTGCTAGTGGTATTCTGTATTTTGTGTCATCTTTTTTTATTATAATTTATTGCAATTTTTTTTCTGAATAAATACATGTTGTGTGAAAAATCAGTGTGATCTTGGTAAGGAAGAACTGAGGAGGGAGGCTTAGGTCACTGGGTCCCACTTGACTGTGGTCCTCACAGCTATGACTGTTCTGTCATTTCCTTACAGGGAAATACAAGAAATCTCAGTATATTTGCCCTTGGATGGGAGAAGCAGCCACGTATTTTCAGAGGCTAAGAAAGAAGTCACAGTGCTTCCAGAGGCCAGCCCAGGATCTTATCTTAACCCTGGGGATTCAGGCAACAAAATAACACTGTTAGGAAAAAAAGATGTTGATTCTTTATGCATGTAAATGTCACCCTGGTCAGATTCATGATCATCCCACCCCCAGAAATCCAACAAACCCCAACATACATATTTTGGGAGAACCCAATGTCCTTGCCAACATAGCCTCAGCAGTTTAGACATTCCCTACAAAGAGCCTGTTTTCACAGGATTCATTTTGCAACTTTGAAAATCAGTTTTGAAACTTTATTACCTCTTGGGGGGACAGAGTCCATAAATTTAGTTCTTTGTGGGGGGGGCTCTAATCTGAACATTTAAGAGAAAACCCCTAATTTGAGCATGGTGCCTTTTATTCCCCTGCCGATGTCCATTCTGGTTCTGTTCCCTTTCAGACCAAAGAGCCTCAGCTGGACCTTTCTTTGCAACCAGGGCCCTCTTCCAGTTCTGTCTGACTATGAGCTTGACCCTGATGAATGTGCTGATTCAGTGTTGTCATAAACAGTTTTTTTAGCCCCACCCAAAGCCTTGGCAGAGGAAGGTGTTTCTTTTTGAGAGAGATTTCTCCCCAGCGGACAGAGACGACGGACATCCAGCGGTTTTTACACAGCAGCAGGCCATGTTGGCAGAGCAGCCTCATTGACGACCTTTCCGGAGGTGACAAACTGCAACCCTGGCCGCTGTTACAGGAGAACCACTGGGGTCTTTCAGACCACCGGGCAAGTGGATGACCTGGCTCTTGGTGTAGCCTAATAATTAACAGCTACACACAGCCAGAGTGGGATCACCAAGTGTTAGGGAGAGAAACTAAGTGATCTAACTCAATCTCATTGTTCCCACAGGCAGACTCAGGCTTAGAAGGGACAAGGAGGGACTCAAGGTCACTTAGGTTAGTGACAGCATGCCAGAGTGGGGAAAAAAGAGTTTAAATTTTGGTGTTAGACCCAGTTCTTTCTTCCAACTTTTTATTACAAAATCTTTCAAACATAGAGAAAAGTCAAAAGGATACAGTGAACACCCTATACCCTTAACTCACCACTGTCAACATTTTGCCACCATTCATCTCAGAGAGGTTTGATCTTCGCTCTGGATTCTGCCACTTCCTCCTTGTGTGTGACCCTAGACTGGCTAGCCTGTAGTTTCCTGGCCTATAAAATGGAACAGGCCTAGCACGTTTTGATGACTTAACTACATCTCCTCACTTCCCTCTTCAAAACTTCTTAGTGAGTTCCCAGTGCATTTAGAAGAAACTCCAAACTTCCCATGGCCTACCAGGCCCTGCATTATTAAATGAAAAAGAAATGACGTGGCAGGCCCAGTATGTAGTGGGGGCTGTGTAAATGTTAGCCTCTGCCCTGCACCCCTTAGCTCTCCCCTGTATTTCACTGATTGTCTCGCAACTGCCAAAGGCTTTCTGTCTTTTCATTTGACGTTAATCCTGTCAACTAGATAACAGACCCCATGCTCAGCCTACTCCACTGCCCTCCCCCTCCACCATAGACACACCACGGTGCCACCTTCTATACTCCCATATTTCAGCCTTCTGCACATTTGGGAAGTAGGGCTGAGGTGTGAATTAAAGGATGTATAACGAGCGGCCATCACTAGTATGTGACACCTGGCTGTTGTTGAGCCTCAGGAACCGCACCTGCAGTCTGCCCATCCCCCCAGGCACCTCCTTTTGCTTTTTCCTGTCCTGTTCCACACTGCCCTGGGTGCCTGGTTCCTGGCCCTTCTTTCTCTGCTTTGTAGATAAATCCCCCTCTAGTTTCCACTTTTGCTGCTCCTACCTGAATTGATTCTTACCCAGCCAATGCTACTTAACCTTCCCCCTTGTCTGTCCTGTGGTAGCTACTCCCATACCCCCAGCCCCCCAGGTAGACAAAAGGGGCTTGCCTTTTCTTTAATAACACTTTGAAGCCATGGTTTTGTGCCTTTCACTTCCCCATCTTCAGTATAGATGAGTGGTTCTCAACCCTGGCTACTCGCTAGAGTCATCTAGAGCATGTTTCTCCAAGTGTGGGCCCCAAATGAGTATTACATGGAAACTGGTCTAAATCAGTGATTCTTAACCCTGGGCACATTCTAAGGTAGGGCCTACACCCTACCTTAGAATGTTTTAATGCTCACCAGTAATGCTCCCCTGCCCCCACCATTATACTCTGACAGTGTCCTTTCACTCCTCCCAGTTAGCTAAGCTCTTTCCCACCTCAAAGCCTTTGCATGTGCTGCTTTCCTGAAACCACCTCTCTTGTGTACTTAAGAATAGCTAAGCTTCCTTGGGACACATGGGTGGCTCAGTTGGTGAAGCATCTGGCTTCGGCTCAGGTCATGATCCCAGGGTCCTGGGATCGAGTTCTGCATTGAGCTCCTTGCTCAGCAGGAAGCCTTCTCTCTCTGCCACCCTGCCTGCTTGTGTGCTCGCTCTCTCTCTCTCTCTGACAAATAAAGAAATAAAATAGGTTTTAAAAAAAAAGGGCTCATGCTTACTGAAGACTGACTTGAACTGAGCCCAAGAACCAAAAAAAAAAAAAAAAAAAAAAGAATAGCTCAGCTTCCAACTTCGCCAAGCCTAACAAAGTCATCACCACCCCCAGCACCTCCATTCCTGGGCTTCCTAGCATAGCCTGGTAGCTGGCTGACTGTTGTAGGCCTACATATATCATTCGTTCCACAGTCTTCCTCTTCCTTTCTTGAGGACCCTTCATAGACTTGCGCCTCAGGGACTGAGAGACAGGAAATTGCTGTGGTTCTTTGCATAGGCTCCAACAATCAGATTGCCTGGATTCAAATCCCAGCTGTGCCACTTCTAGGTGTCCAAAGTTGGGCAAAAGTATATTGACCTCTCTAACACGTTTTGTTTATTTATTTAAGCGGGGGTGGGGGGAAAGGACAGAGGGAGAGAGAGAATCCCAAGCAGACTCCGTGCTGAGCATGGAGCCCAGCAGAGGGTTTGATCTCACAAGCCTGAGATCACGACCTGAGCTGAAATCAAGAGTCAGATGCTCAACCAACTGAGCCACCCAGGCGCCCCAGTTACCCCATCTTAAAGTAATAATAGTACCTTTCCTCATAGGATCATCATGAGATGGTATCAGCTAGTACATTTCAAGGGCTGGGAACATTGCCTGCTGCGCAAGTGCTGAATAAATAGCAGCTAGTATAATTACTCCAAAACTTCCACTGGCCTCAAGGCCCAGACCTCTTCCTCAGCCCTTCCGTTCTCAGTAGGTGGCCACACCCTTTACTTCGTGAAAATGTCAAAGTGCTTAGCCAAAGCAACCCTCAAAGTCTAGCACTGCAAATCAAAATGTCACAGCTCTACCTCATCCTCCCTTCCCACCTGTGTCAAAAGTAAGTGGTCTTCCTTCTTGCTTAGGCTAACTCTGTCACTGTGCTTTGAGTCCATCTCTTCCCACTCTCACTGGACTTGTTCCCATCATTCATCACCACCACCCCACCCCACCCCCTGCCTTGCATCTTCAATATCAGCCATTCATTAAGTATTTATTGAGGACTCATATGTGCCAGGCGCTGTTCAAGGTGCTGATGATATAGCCACCATGGGGCAGGATTGGGTAAAGCAGACGGAAATAATGCACAAGGTAACTGGAGAGTAGGACAAACGCTCTGGAGAGAATAAGGCAGGTTGACATGCCAGAGGGCACAGCAAGCAGACTTGGTCAGGGAAGGTTGCCTTGAGGAGATGATGGTTGCTAAGACCTAATCTCAGGAGACCAACCGGTCCCATATTTTGATTTGAATGATGATCGCACAGTATATAGGCACCTGCCCCCCCCCCAAAGCCAGCTATACAAGATCTGGCAAAGAACATTCCAAGCAAAGGAAAGAGCAAATGCAAAGACTTTAAGGCAGCAAAGCAGCTTGCTGTGTTCAGGAGACAGCCAGACAGAACACTGGGGTGGGGGTAGGGGTGTTGTGGAGACGTGGGAAGAGCATGTGGAGCCTGGGAAGGAGGCTGCCTTTTATTTATTCTACAGGCAACAGGAAGCCATGGATGACTTCACTCTGGACCTTCATGATTTATGCTTCTCCTTGATAACAGTAATAATCGCAAACAACTACAGCTATCGTTTACTCCAGATGCTGTACCAATACATTTAACCTCACTTTCAGCCTTGACAATAACTTTATTACGGACTACTTTATCCCCCTTTCATAATTGGATAAAACAGGCTCAGAAACACTACTTAGCTTGGTGCTTGGCTAGTGGCAGACCAGAATATGACCCTCGACCAAAATTTGTGCTTTTACATATAGCTAGTATCTGCCCAGCTGGAGTGGGGATGAAAGTGGGGATGCTCCTTGAAATCTCTCTTCAAGCTACATCCCAAGATTTCACATCAGCTGGATGACCTGCCGGTAGGTCAAATTAACCTGACTCTGACCCTGACCAACTTCTCTTGGCATTTCCTCTCTCCCATCAGCCAGATTGGAACCTTTGATTATTTTTGGTCCCTGGCCCACTTCTAATCAGTCACCAATTGCAATTCAACAGATACTTATGGAGCACCTGTAAGTGTAGGCCACTATGCAAGGTTCTAAAGGAAACCAAAATGAGTTGAACTGGTCATCATAAGACATACATAATATTTTTTATAAAGACGGAGGACGAAAAGAGGGAAGGAAAAGGAGGAGGGAAGGAAGAAGGAGGGGAGGGGAGAAAGGGTGTGATGGGACATTCTCATGGGGCCAAATTCAGGTTGTTCACAGTCTCGTCCATCTGACCCCTTCTTTCCTCCTTTCCACTGCCTACTTCCCAAGCCCACCACCAAATTCAAACCCTCATTACCTCAGGCCTGGCGTGTCCTGCTTAATCCGTTTCTGACTAATTTTTCAGCTCCCTTTCAGTTTATTCTACACACATCACTGCCAGACTAATCCTCCCAATGTACTGCTTTGATGTCGTTCCCCTCATCAAAACCCCTCAGAGTCCTGAGTCTCCACTTACCACAGAAGTTCCAGTTCTTCAGCCTGTTATTAAAGCTCTCCTCAGTCTCTTCTGTCCACCTCTCTGGCCAAAACTCCCAGTCTTGACCTTATCATGCCCTTACCTTCCCTAAACTCCACTTGGGCTCAGTCTGTGTCAGTCGCTTGGAACTCTAGCCTCCACCACTCCACCTGCCCAAACCCCATCAAGCCCAAATGTCACCTCCTCCAGGAAGTCTATTCCCACAACTCCTGCTTCCTCTGAACTCTTGGAACCTTCCCTTTGTACCACTGTTTTAACACACCACACAGAAAAGGCATTGTTGCCCATCTGGGACTAGAAGCATTATGAGAGTAGGAACCAAGCTGGGCATATTTTGGATTTCCCCATAATGCCTGAGAATATCGTCAGTGCTCAACGATATTTTGTTAATAAATAAAGACTGTCCTTCAAAACACTTAAAGACACAAGTCTGTATACAATAGGTGTTTCTGAAATGTGAATACATTTAATTATTCATACTGAGCTCTATTAACTTGAGGAAAATTCACTTGTGGGTGTGTACAGGGTACTCTGTAAATTATATTAGTGTCGTCCAAAAAGTTAACAGCTTCTAACAGCCAACCAGTTCTATTTTCTTTTGTTCTGTAACCAACAAAATCAGCCTTGCTGAATTAGCTTTTTTAAAAGTGCTACTCAAGTTTTCTCAAAAAGTTAGAACTACAATATGATCCATCAATCATATTTCTGGGCATAAGATCCAAAAGAATTGAGAACAGGGATTTGAACAGATGATTTGCACACCCACTTTGATATCAGTATTATTCACAATAACAAATGTGTCCATTTGTTCAAGTGTCCATTGACGGATGAAAGAGAAACAAAATGTGGTATCTGCATGCAGTGGAATATTATTCAGCCTTAAAAATGAAGGAAATTCTGACTTGTTATAGCATGGAAGAGCCTTGAGGACATTATGCTCAGTGAAATAAGCCAGTCATAAAAAGACAAGTACTGTATGAGCCCACTTGTATGAGGTACCTAGCACTGTCAAATTTATAGATGGTATAGCAAGTAGATGGTAACCATCAGGGGCTAGGGGAAGGGAGAAATGGGAAGTTGTTGTTTAATGGGTATAGAGTTTCAGTTTTGCAAGTTGGAAACATTTTGGGGATCTGTTGCACAACAATATGAATATATTTCACACTACTGAATCATACACTTAAAAATGGCTACAGTGGTAAATTTCATTACTTTACCACAATTTTAAGAATTAAAAACCATTTGTAAGTGAGTCTCCAAAGGTAAATTTAATCACATCACCCCTCTGTTTAAAGCCATTTAGTGACTTCTCAGAATTGGGACCCACAAGGCCCTGCAGGTCTGAGTGCCACTGACTCCAGCCTCCTTCCACATCCTACCACCCCCATTCTCTCCGCTTCAGCTACATGGACTTGTTCCTTGACTGCTTTCAGCCCCCTCTCACCACAGAGCCAACTCCTCCCATGCTACACTCTCCGCCAGAGCATCATCACAGTGTGATTTACACATTCATTATTGGATCAGGCCGCTCTCCCACTGGGTCAGTGACTGTGGAGGCAGGGACCATGGTTTGTTTCCCTTACCGTGGTATCCCCAGCACCTAGTCTAAAGTCTGGCATCCGATAATCCATGTCATCTACAATTCCAGTGTTGGCAGAGGGGAGGGCGAACATGCATGTCTGCTGCTTGTCAAAGAGTAAATGAGTATCACCTTCCTAGAAGCAATGTGGTCATGTATTAAGAGCCTAGAAACATTCATAGTAGCAATTTTGCTTCTAGGAAATGACCCTAGAGGAGCACAAAGGGTTAAGTCCACACAGGGTCATCCTAGCATTATTCATTAGAGCAAAATCTGGCAACAATCTACGTACCCTTCAGAACCAGAAGATGGGTAAACACATTATATATTTTATGGATAAAATATGCAGCCTTTACAAATAATGTTGCTGAGGAATGGGGACAGGGAAAATGCTAAGAGGTAACATTGAGCAGAAAAGCAGGCTTCTAAGGTGGTATGTACCAAATGTCCCTAAATTTAAGAAATCAGATATAAAGATAATACATAAAGATTAAACATGTGATGTATAGCATGGTAAATAATCAAAAAATGGTAAAATGGTAAAAAATAAAAAATAGCATATATTTGTATATATTCTGTAGCATATATCTGAAAGTTGCTACAAGAGTAGATCCTTTTTTTATCAAGGTTTTTTTAAAATTTAAATTAGTTAACGTATAGTGTAATATTGGCTACAGGAGTAGAATTTAGTGATTCATCACTTAGTATAACACCCAGTGCTCAGCATAACAAGTGCCCCTCAATGCCCATCACCCATTTAGCCCATCCCCCACTCAGCTCCCCCTCCCACAACCCTCAGCTTGTTCTCTCTTTTTAAGAGTCTTTTACAGTTTGCCTCACTAAGAGTAGATCTTAAAAGTTCCCCTCACAAGAAAAAAAATGTGTAATTCTGTCGTAATGGATGTTAACTAGACTTACTGTTATCGTTTCGCAATATACGCAAATACACCTGAAACTAATATAATGTTATATATCAATTATATCTCAATAAAAAGTAAAATTTAAAAAATAATCCATAGGCACAAAAATAGTGGAAGTCGATGCTCCATTCTATAAATAGCTGTTACCCCTGGGTGGTAGGATTTGGGGCTGTGGTGGCTCCAGAATGTCTATAAAGGAAGGTTTAGAAGCCATTCAGAAAGAAGCTAGTGACTGTCTTGACTGGAAGCTGTGTTTGCATAGCAAGCAGAGTTTTTCCTTAAACTGCATGTATATTTGGAGAGACTTTGGGGGTGCTGTTGGAGATTATGGTAAAGTCCGCCAAGCCACCCTCCAATGCCAACCTAAAATATTTTACCTTCATATTTGTCTGGTTCTCTAAATGTTTTACGATGAGCATGCATTACTTTTTTATATCAGAAAAAGATTAAAGAAAACATTATTTCATAAAAGAAAGAAACGTCTGTGTGTTGGAATGAACAGACACAGTGTCCTTCTTGGGCTTGTAGGCGGCTGGAGAGGGCCTCTCGGGCACAGAGCCCAGCCCACTCCATACCACTCCCTCACATCCCCAGCCTGCTCTGTCCCCAGCATCTGCAAGCTTCTTCTAGCTTCTGGCACGTCAGACCAGCACGCTATCAGGCTGCCGAGGGGCCCTCCAGCCAGCCTCGCAGCTCCCTGGGGCATGAGGCTGTAAACCACATCCTGACACAAAGCACACTTGCAAGGGCCATTTGGTGACCATGGGCCACCCCTCTACCTCTAATGGTGACCTCGTTCCCAGGAGCAAGGATCATTTACTGATTGTAGTTGTGGCCAGTAGGTGGCAGAGGAGAGTGTTCCCAGTTGGAAAACTGGTATTTGAAGCTGCAGTTACTTTTCTGGTTTCATGATAATTTCTTTCTATTTTGAGGAACTTTATTGGCTGTTCTCCTTACAATCTCTTACTTACGGCCTCAAAAGTCAGCAAAACCAAAAACAGTTTCTCAGAAATTATCTAAAGGCCATGGAGCTTTCAGCCCCATCTTGCTGAAAACAGGCAGAATTAAGTATCACTTTCCTCTCTTTCTTCCTTCACCATCCCTCAGTGTTGCAAGTTATTTAGAAAGTTTCAACAAGGGCAGGAAATCTTCTTGCTGCAGAAAGTTGATGAGTCAGATCTTCAGAGAGGGGTAAGCAGGGAAGGAGGGATGGAAGCGATAAGGAGCTAGAAGAGGGGAAGGCACAGATGTGAATGGGAAGGAACAGAATAATCTCTGGCCAGACAACTGGAGAGGAAGTGGAAAGAATGAGACCAAAAGGCTTGTTATAGGTTGAATTGTGCCTGCCCCCAGTTCGTATGTTAGAATCCTAACCTCCTACCTGCCATTTTGACCTTATTTACAGATGTAATCTGTCAAGTAAAACGAAGTTATTCTGGAGGAGGGTGGGCCCTAATCCTGTATTACTGATGACCTTATAAAAAGGGGAAATTTCCACACAGGGACACACAGGGAGAAGGTCATGAGAGAGACCTTAAGCCTAGTTGTTCAGTTCTTTGGATGCCATCTTGGGCCACCTCTGTACCAGCAGCTCCACCAAATGGATGTGTTGCTCGGATTCATGAGTTGAGGAGTATCATGGATGGATAGCCACCAGCAGAAGCAGGACCCACGTGCCTTTCCAGGGGAGAGATAGGAATGTGAAGCTCTCCCAGTGGTCTGCAAAGCAGTCTCCCATCTCACCTTGGGCTGCAGTGTGCTGTGGGACCACTAAGTGGCACTGTTGGGTCACAAGAGGCTCTGAGAACGCCCGCCACCTTCAGGCCCCAGCCCTAGGGGGTGAGAAAGCCTCTAGGGGAAATCTGTGGTCTGGGAATGTTTGGGATTTCCCTCCCTGGCAGGAAGAATCTGTTCTAGTCAGTCATGGAGGCCTGGCCTGGGCACCTCATGCTCGCTGTTGCAAAGAGAGGTGCACAGAGGCAAAGAACAGAGGCCTAAAGCAGCCCTTGCTTGATGCAAGGCACCAGACCCTGGGCAATTAGCTGGACCAAGCAAGAGGTAAGACCAAAATGCAGAATCAAGCAGGTGTGGAACCGAAATGACCCAGGCAGGAGGCCAGCCAGAGCAGGGGAGGACAGGGCTTTGGAGGCTGTCTTGGCTCCTGGATTCAGAGGTTCTCTGGGATATTTTAGGAAGGAACTTTGACCTCAGGGTATGTGTTAATTGGGGTGAGGTGCAGTTAGAGGACCCAACACAGAGCAAACAGCCCAAACAGGAGATTGGGGGTTATGTTTGACACCTCCCTCTCACTTTTCCTCATTCATGTCATCCCCAAGTTCTTTCATTTCTATCTCCTGAATACCCCTTGAATTTTTTCAACTTCCATCCAACCTTACTACCTCTGCCCTAGTCCAAGCCTCCATCATCTCTCCTTGACGGCTCTAAGATAAGGTTACCAGATAAGATATGGGATGCCCCGTTAAATTTGAATTTTGAGTGCATAAAGAATAAATTTTAGTACATCCCATACAATATTTGGGATAGAATTTTACTAAAACTTGTCTATCTGAAATGCCGATTTCAGTGGGCATCCTGTTTTCTTCTGTTTTGTTTTCTTTTGTTTATACATCTGGCAACCCTCCCAAGAGCCTCCCCAGCCTTACCCTTCTACAACCCATTCTCTACAAAGTGGCCGGAATAAACTCACAATAATTCAAATATAACAATGTCACTACCCTGCTCAAAGCCTTTCAAGGATTCCTGATCACCTAGGGAATCAGGTCGAAGCCTTCCATGTGGCACGCAGTGCCCTCCAAGCCTTGACCACCAGCCAGTTCTTAAGTTCATCTTCCCCTGTCCCTCCAAATGCACACTATGGCTGAAGCAAATGGAACATTCTATAGTCCTTACATGTGACCCCATGCCTTCATATATACCCATCTCTATCTATTCCCTCAGCTACCTAAAGAACTCAGTCAATCAGCAAACTCAACCCCCACCTCTTCTCGCCAAGCTCTTCCTGCCATGTCCCCTGCCTCCCCTAAGCCAAGCAGTCCCCCTTTGTGCCACATAATCTTGAACAGAGCACTTATTTAAATGCACTAGGATGATCTCTTGGTGTGTCTATCTGCCCCACTAGACTACAGCACCCTGCAAGGAGGGGTCTCTGTACTATTCGTCTTTGTACCCACAGTGTATGGCACAGCGCTGAGCCCAGAGTGGGGCACTCGATAAGTGTGTGAGGCACAAACGAATAGTTGAATGAATGAATGTAAGTGATGCTAAATGTCCTGAAACTTAGATGGGCCACTGGCAGTGACTGCAGTGACAGAAGGGGACACCAGGGGGCAGAATTACCTCAGTTTTGTTTGGCTTGTTAGGGCGTGGTACAGAAAGCTGCCTCCTTGGTGCTTGTCCCCAACACCCTTTTCCCCTCTGGGAAAGCCTGTCTGTTCTTGGCCTGCCCATCCCAGTCGAAGTTGGCTGCCCTGCTAGCTCCAGATCCCTAGATCCTCAGCACCCAAGCCTAGAATATCTTCATGGACCTGAAAGGTTCTATGAATCCCAGGGAACCCAGCCCAGGCCTCGTGGCAGCTACAAAGAGGACTAGGATGGAGGTGAGGCAGGTGAGGTGCCTAGGGTGCAGAATTTAGGGAGGCGCTCATCCACTGCAGGGCTGGGCAAGGGCAGGGTAAGCACGTGACAGTGAGAGCCTCACCTGCCTCTCCCTGGCCCTGGCCCTGGGCACAGCGCTGAGAATTGAGACCTTGTTCTCCATCTGGCTGCCAGGTCAGCCTGACCCCAGAGGGGCCACAAGGAGGCAGGGGCTGCAGGAGCTCCTTTTTTTTAAAAGATTTATTTATTTGACACAGAGAGAGAGAGATATCACAAGTAGGCAGAGAGGCAGGCAGAGAGAGAGGGGGAAGGAGGCTCCCCGCTGAGCAGGACCCTACGACCATGACCCGAGCTGAAGGCAGAGGCTCACCCCACCGAGCCACCCAGGCACCCCTGCAGGAGCTCTTTGAAGACAGTTCAGATCGATGGCAGGTGCTCAGGGATAGTGTTCCATGCTGTCTTCAGTCACTATCCCCAACTTGGGAGGTGTCTGGAGGCCACCCCACTTCAGAGTTTCCTGATATGGGAGAAGCTATTCAGCCACTACTTCTTCCAACCAAGCCCCCTGCCCTCATGCCCACACTTACACACCCCTGCTGCCGGCAGTATCCCCAAAGGCCGTTGCCCCCAGGGTCCCCTTGCCCAGTGGCCAGTCCTCTTGGATAGGATAAGGTAAAACAGCTCAAACCTCACTACCTTCTGAGGCAGCCACTTGATCTGAGGAAAGTGGCATGAGTCTGCCATGCAAGCAGATGTCCCACCAGGAATGAGGTGCCATTGTCCTCTCCTCACAGACCCCCCCAATCTTGAAGGCTTTCTCTTGGAACCCCCTTACCTGGCTTGGGGTCTGGGGGAGAGAGAAGCTACAGCACCAGTCCCAAATTTCCTGATCCCAATGATGCCCCCCCTTTCTGCTTACATAGAAGGAGCAGGAGGGGATTGGGAGCTGTGGAATGGTGGCCCCCCACTGCTGGAAGTCCCTTAGCAGTTCTCATCTGACATTTGACCTCAGCTTTAGGCCCTAGGAACCAGTTCTAGGCCTACAGGAGAAATACCACTCACATCCTGTTGGCTGTCAACGGCACAACTCCGCTCCAAATCCCAAGGAAATAAAATGAGTGCCTTTATGGAGCCCAGCTATTCTCAATTGGACAGAAATGAGGCTTAGAACACCATGATGCCAGGAGAGGAGGAGGGGATTAGCTGGTGCTCAATTCGAAAGCGAGTGGCGCCTTGGGCCAGCAAAAAGAGCAGCTGGTTATCATTCATTGGATGCGTGTCTTGTGCAACTCATGGACCTGTCTGAGCCTCTGTCTCCTCATTTGTTAGCTGAGGATAACACAGATGTCTCAGGAATGTAGTAAAAATCAGATGACACCAAGTATGTAGAAGCCCTATATAAACTGTAAAGTTCTGGTCAAAAGAGAAAGGCTAATTATTAACCAGTTAGAAAAAACTGTCCCTACCCTCAAAGAGCTTATGGGGATTGGGGAGCAATTCAAAACATATAATAATGGAGGCTGAGCTGTTGGGAGCAGGAGAGAGTAGTGTTTATAGTAGGGATCTTAGAATCTGATAGGCCTGAGTTCCAGCTTTGTCCTGTATGAACTGTGGGACTTTGGGTAGGTCACTTCCCCTCTTTGAACCTCAGTTTCCCTGGGTGTGAAGTAGGGATGATTACACCTCCCTTGGGATGTAGGAGGATCAGATGAGATACAATATAAGAAATATGAGCTACTAGAGAGCTTAGTACGTCGTGGTATACAATAAGTGTTGGTTATAGTTACTATTAAAAGATCAGCAGACATGACAGTGGGAAGGGGAAGTCAGGGAAGGTTTCATAGGAGAAGTCAAGGCTTGAACTTGACTTTGATAAAGGAGAATTTGGGAGGTCAGATGGGAGGAGATGCTTGCAGGTAAGTCTTTCAAGCATTAAAAACAAACAAACAAACAACAAAAAAAGAAAAACCAAGGCCCCAAAGGTCACTTCCATCCTCTTTCATGGATGGTTTATAGAGATGGTCATATGGGTAGCCCAGAGCAAGAGGGGCATACCAATGAGAAGTCACAGGGAACCAGGAGGGAAATGACCCTCCTGCTCCCAGTGAAATTCAAATCCCTCACAGGCAAGGGAGGGAATGCTTTGGTCCAACCTGTAGTCTGCCTCTAATTTGTGACCCAGCATGGCCCTGAGACCTCGGGCCCATCTCTTTCCCTGAGAAATCAGTCCTTAAGAAATGCCTCCTCAGGACACCTGGGTGGCTCAGTCAGTTAAGCATCTGCCTTCTGCTCAGGTCATGATCTCAGGGTCCTGGGATCAAGTCCTGCATCAGGCTCCTTGCTCAATGGGGAGCCTGCTTCTCTCCCTCCCTCTGCCTGCTGCTCTGCCTGCTTGTGCTCTCTCAAATCAATAAAATCTTAAAAAAGAAAAAAGAAAACAAAATGCCTCTTCCTTTCTTCATGAAGATGGTGCCAAAGGAAAAGAAAGAAGTCCCAGCCCCACTCGAAGCTGAAGCCAAAGCAAAGGCATTGAGGGCCAAGAAAGTGGTGCTGAAAAGTGTCCACAGTCACACAAAAAAAGAAGATCCATGCATCAGCTACCTTCCAATGGCCCAAGACACTGTGTCTCTGAAGGCAGCCCAATATCCTCAAAAGAGAGCCCCCACAAGAAACAAGCCTGACCACTGTGCCATCATCAAGTTCCCCCAACTACCAAGTCAGCCATGAAGAAAACAGAAGACAACAAGCACCAGATCAAACAGGCTGGGAAGAAGCTCTATGACACTGACATGGCCAAGGTCAACATGCCAATCAGGCCCGATGGAAAGAAGAACGGATGTGTTTGGCTCCTGACTGTGATGCTTTGGATGTGGCCAACAGAATAGGGATCATCTAAACGGAGCCCAGCTGGCTAAATCTAAATATAAATTTTTTCACCACAAAAAAAATGGGGCAC
Source organism: Mellivora capensis (assembly GCA_004024625.1). Lineage (NCBI taxonomy): Eukaryota > Metazoa > Chordata > Mammalia > Carnivora > Mustelidae > Mellivora > Mellivora capensis. The sequence continues at coordinate 84,510 of PISX010004987.1, read as the reverse complement.
CTGGGTGGCTCAGTGGGTTAAGCCTCTGCCTTCAGCTCAGGTCATGATCTCAAGGTCCTGGGATTGAGCCCCGCATCAGGGTCTCTACTTGGCAGGGAGTCTGCTTCCCCCTCTCTCTCTGCCTGCCTCTCTGCCTGCTTGTGATCTCTCTGTCTGTCAAATAAATAAAAAATTTTTTTTTAAAAAGTGCCCCCTGGTTGTCACAGGATAAATGACTGAGCCCTTGAAGGGAACTGGTATGCATTTCAGTGGGGACTTCCTGGAGACAATGTTTAGCAGCTGGAGCTCTTGCTTTCTTATGTGAAACCTCAATGGATTCCTTGAGCCATTGACATCTTCATCCTGGGCTGAATCCCAGGACCCAGGAAGAATAGCTTGCATCTGTGTGAATACCCATGACTCACTGGTGCTGGTGGCACTCATCTGCTTTGGCCCTAAGGTGTCTGGACTAACATGGTATATATATCATGTCCTTTTCTCTGCCACCGGGCATTGGGCAGGGTGGGCTAGGTTATGCCGTAGTAACGCAGAAACCCTGAAATCTCAGTGGTTTAACACAGGAAAGTCTACTTCTTGTTCACAGAACAAGCTGAGCTATCTGGAACATGTGATCTTTGAGATCGCCATAGCAGGGAGGAGAGAAATGAAGAAGCATGTGTCTAAGTCAGGTTGGGCTGCGATGACAAAATGCCACAGATGTGGTGGCTTAAACAACAGAAATGTATTTTCTCAGTTCTGGATGCCAGGAAGGCCAAGATCAAGGTGCTGGGCAATTCAGTTCCGGTGAGAGTCTCTTCTCCGCTTGCAGACTGCCACCTTCTCACAGGCATCCTCACATGGAAGGGAGAGGGGGAAAGGGAGGAGAGACAGAGACAGAAACAGAGACAAAGACATCACTTTCATGATCTCGTTTGATCTCGATCTTAATTACTTCCTTAGCACAAATACAGCCACACCGGAGGACTGGAGGTTAGGGCCTAGACATATGAACTTGGGAGACAGGATGCAGTTTGGTCATAGTACATATGTATGTACATAGTACATACCACCTGTTAACTTTCTCAGCCCAGAAATGCTGCCCACTACTTCTGATGACTCCCCCCTGGTCAGAGTTAGTCACCTGTCTCAAACTTAACTAGAAGGGAGGCTGGGAAACGTAGGGGAGCAAATGTGCATTTGTTGAGCATGATCTTTGCCATGTACTCTCTTCTGGGCTGGGCTTTGCTGGAAAAGAAAAGTCTTGAAGGTCACAAGAACAGCTCTAAGATGTAAGGATAAAAAAGACACGGCCTGGACTATCTACCAGGTATGTTCCAAAAATGAAGATCTAGAAGCTGATTCTGAACAAGATTTTCAGGGGTGAGCAGGGGAGGGTAGGAAGCTTGTCCTTGTGTTTGGTATATTTTGAGTCTGCTATGTCCTGCCCAGGATGTAAACAAAATGTTTCATCACAGATATACCAACAGATGCTCAGGAAGTTCCAGTGAACTGCGCAGAGACCAAGATTTGATTCAATTTTTAAAAATTGATATATTGAATATCCCTCCACCAAACCTCTGTTTGTTTGTTTTTTTTAATCATTTTGGGACCCCCCTAGGTGGCTCAGTTGGTTAATCAACTGACTCTTGATCTCAGTTCAGGTCTTGATCTCAGGGTTGTGAGTTCAAACCTCACATTGGGCTCCACGCCCAGCATGGAGCCTACATAAATTTTTAAAAAAATCATTTTTCACTTATGTCAATATGAAAAAGGCTAACAATATGCGGCCAAGTCAGAGTCTTCAGCAACCTACTTTAATGGCTAGACAAGCCTGCTCTGTGAGCTGCACAGCCATGGTTGATTTCTAACTTGCTGGAGAGTCTGTTCTTTTCAACAGATAAGCTCTGCTTTTATCTGGTGGCATTTGAGAGGCAGTAGAGCAAAACCACCACATCACAGCCTGGCCTCTGTGTGGACTCGTTCAACGTTGGAATTGGTGAAGTCCAAAATGGACAGGTTTTGCTGTTCGGAAATGTCCATAACCATCATGGGGAAATGCGTGACTGGGTGCCACTCTTTCCTTTTTTCCAATAGACTGTGGATGATTGCGCAATATGTTTTGATGGTTGTTTTAGGGAAGGCTCTGGGTCATCTGGGATTGTTCTCCACTGGCTTCTCTTACTATGGCTTACATTCGCACCTGCCTCTGCAGCCTCAGCCTTCTGCCTAACAACCCAGGCATGCTGGCCCACACTGTGTTCCAATAAACCCCAAATCCTTTGGTGCCTCAGGGCTTTTGTGCTTGCTCTTTCTGCTGCCTGAAATGTTCTCCCAGATTTTTGCAGTCTGCCTCCTTTCCATCTTTCAGGTCTCTGCTCAAATGCCACCACCTCATAGCAGTCTTCCTGGTCATTTACAGTCAAAGTCTTCCCTCTTCTCCCCCAGCCACCCACATACACATATACACTTTATCATCACCCAATTTATTTCTTTGGTAACAATGGTCATAATCTGCACCTATCTGTTTCAATTACTTGCTCATTAATGATTTGGAAGTGATTTCTGAGGGCTGGACGTACTAGACCGTGAATTTCCTCAGGGAAAATAGGGACTGAGGTCTCTACATCCTTCGTCCCCTCCCCCCAGGAGGGAGGGGCACTGCTGACTCACATTTAGGAATATTTGAGTCCTAAAGTAGCAGAAGAGTTAGCAAAGCCCTGGGTGAACGTCGTATGAGAGTCAACTGAATACCTACTGTGTATAAGTTTAGGAGTTACTATGCTCTAGGGCTCTAGGAAGTCGTGGTCCCTGCCTGACTTCATGGAGCTCACAGTTCTTAAGAAAGACAGAGAAATCAAGTAATTATACCAGCCCTACTCCTAATCATCATCATTGTCATCATCCTGAGAGCAGCAGTAACAACTAACACAATGTGCTTACATATTTTGTTCTGAACATGGGGGAGGGGGCATATAGATCCTCTCCTAGAAATGCTCACTATCCAGAAATGACAATACAAGTAACATGTGACACTTACAGAGTGCTCATTACGTACCGTGCATTAGTTCCAAGTACCTTACATCTAGTAACTCATTTAAACTTCACAGTGGTCCCATGCGACAGGCACCATAATTATTCCCATTTTTACAAACAAGGACACTGAGGCTCAGAGAGGTCAAGTAAGTTGCTCGAGGTTACACAGCCTTTGAGTGTGAAATGAGCTATTATTAGTCAGTAACGGGGGAATTCCCCTGTTTCTATTGTGGTTGTTGTTGACCCAGGTTGCTTAGGAAGTGCTACATCAACCCCTACTGCAGTTTAGATCCTGTCTGCTGATAGTCATGGTAAACAAACAATGCTGTAGGAGACCTGCATGTGGGCCCAGAGCACTTCTGAATTGTCTCACTGATTTTGTATGCAACTGAATAGCTTTGAACCTCAGTCACTGAGGCCCTTTCTCAAGAGTGACCATTGCAGTAACTGATCTTGGCAGGGAAGTCATGTTTATAAGAGTTTTTCTTTGTTCTAAGTTAGGATCTCCTACTGGCCAGTTTAATGGCTGTGCTCTCAAATGCCATGCCTTCCCCTCAGGGGTGGCTGAGGATGCATGACAATGGGAATATCATTATGTTTTGTGTAGTGCTCAAAAAGAATTGAAATCAGTGAATTCATTCCTTCAACAAATTCTTCTCAAGGACTATTCTTGGTACCGGGGCACAGCAGCCAGCAAACCAACCCATCCCTTCCCCTCTCCACCCTGCTGGCCCCTGCCTGTGTGGCCCATACCATGTAACAGAAAGCAGAGAAAATGAATAAGTAAAAAATGTCATTTGATGATAAATGCTACTGGAGAAAAAGAAAGCATAGAGGGGGTATGGGTACAATTCTAAAGAGGGTGGCTGAGGGAGTCCTTACTGAGAAAGTGAGGAGTGAGCAATTCCTGTTTCCTGGAGACTAGCCCGAGGCCCTCGGCATCATTGGGGCTTGCCAAGGCCTCAGAGGTGGATCTCCTCTTTTTTAAAAAAATGTATTTATTTCTGAGAAAAAGAGAGAGAGAGAGTGCAGTGGGTAGAGGCAGAGGGAGAGAGAGAACCTCAAGCAGACTGCACAATGAGCAGGTGCCTGACACAGGGCTAGATCCCAAGACCCTGAGATTGTGACTTTAGGTGAAATCATGAGTCACATGCTTAACCCACAACTCAAACACCCAGGCATTCCTGGATCTCCTCTTTTCAAGTTGGTTCCTGCGATCTGCAGATGTTGGGAGGTGCTTGGCATAAGCAGCGCAGACCAAGGGCACCCACCTGCCTACCCTGCCAGGGCTTCAGAAGCTGCTGTGCTGAAATAACCCTACCCTTTTGCCCCTCCTGCCACTGAAGGGGCAGCAGGAGCACCCCTAGAGGCTCCCCAAGGTCTCAAAGGGAAACCCCATTCCCTAGCATTTTATTTGTTCCCTGCTGAGAACATCAGCTGCTGTCCGTCCTTTTGGCTTTATACTTCCAGTGTGAAGCCAGCCCTGGGTTAGGCCCTCCCTCCCCCTCCCCCAAACCCTCAGCAACCTGTGCTTCACAGAATTACTTCCCTGCTGGGGGTTGTAACATTTGCACAAAAGAGATGTTCTCAAAGCCTGCTATGTGTGTGCATCTGTGGGTGCGTGTCTGCATTGCAAAAGGGGGATGAATCTCAGAACCCTCACATTTCATCAATTCATGTCTTTTGCTTCAGCATAGGACTAATGAGGTTATAGTTGTGGATTCTGGTTTCTTTCATTCGGCAGTATAACATGGAGTTATGAGCCTGAGTCTAGTATCAGATAGACTTGAACTTGAGTGCTAGTCCAACCATGAACTTGTCCTGTTACCTCAAACAAGTCATTTTTAACCTCACCGAGCATGCATTTTTCTCATTTCTAATATGGGGCTAAAAATGCAACACCTTCCTCATAGGACTGTCAAGACGAAATGAGATCATCTTTGTAAGGTGCCTAGCACAGTGCCTGGCACATAGCAGGTGTTCTGTGATTACTGTAATTAGCCAGACCTTGCTGAGCATGCACTGTTAGGCACTGCACTAGGTACAGGAGAGTGTGGAGGAAGAATACAGAAATGAGTCAGACAGGGGTCAGCTTGGCTCTGTTCCTCACCCAGCCTCCAATCCAGCTGCCTCATGCATAAGACCTTGAAGTTGGATGTGTGAGCACCTGCTGTGGGTCCCACAGGGTCCAGGCCAGAGAGTGTCGCTGGCTCGGTGCACCAATCACACCTGCAAATCCTATGCCCACACCTGCGCTAGAGGCACAACTGAGTGCAAGTTCAAGGCCATGATCAGAGCAAGGCACGAGTTTCCAGCTGTGCATAAGACAGGAGTTGGGGTGTCAGCTCTGTGGAGATCATAACTGGGTCACCAATTTTCTGTTTCCCCTCCTCAGCTTTTTGGCCATTGGCAATGTGTCATGACTCTCCCCCTTTTCTTGAGAAATAGTTTCCCCTCCTTGTCAGAGACTCTGCCTATTATCTTTTCTGTTCTCTTCTTTTCATCACCTGCCCACTCTCCAGTTCCTGTCCTCAGTCACTACTGGCTTCAGTGGTCAGTGGATCCCTCATGTCAATGGGGAGGCTCATTGGATCATACCAATATGTCTTACCAGCCCACAGGACATGGCCCGTTGTTGAGTGCTTTGGGGAAGAGGAGGGGGAGGGAGGGAGGAGATAAATCCTCGGTTTCTGCCCTAGCTGAAGGAGAGTGTCATCTCCTGCAGGAGGGAAGGAGGAAGTCCAGGGAGCGTTGCTACATAGCCTAGTGTGAAACTATGCAACCCATATTTTATGCCATCAAAGAAGGGAAGAACAGTGAGGCCCATAGCAGAAGAGGTGGGATTAGGGCTTGAAGGAGAGGAAGGATTTTCTGCAGAACTCCCCCTACTCTCTCTCCCTTCTCTCCTTGTCATGACTGTCCTCCCTGCTTCTGAGTCTTAGCTCTTTCATCTGCAAAATAAAGGTGAGCATATCGGAAGCTTGTGGTATCACCTCTCCTGCTTTCTGTTCTGAAAACTGGTTAGTAAGATCCGCTTCCTTAGGGCTATTCTCCAAGGCTTGAGCCCTGCAGGCTCCTGTGGATGTCTCCCAAGGGGAGGAGGTGTGAGGTTCCAGGCTTGGGGGGTCTCTGCTCTTGATTGCTGGGGTTTGGGGAACAAGCCTATTTCACTTTTCACCCAGGCTGGAGACAGGCAAGGATGCCAAGTCTAAAACTGCTTTTCTTCCAGAGTCAAATGACTTCCTCTCAGCACCAGTCCATTTAAGATGAGAGGGACGCCAAAAGAGGAGGTCTTTGATGCTGTTCAATGGAGAAATCCATTAGGTGGAAGCTAGTGCCCGGAAATGCCTGAGCGAAGGGCTCTGTGGCTGTTGCATTGGTAGGGGCGCTGCCTGGACTTTGTTTTTTGATAGCAAACATTCCCTGACATAAACACAGGCAGAGCAGGGAATAACAACATTCAGTCCCCAAACAAACAAAACAGGAATGCAACCTGCCTCCCAAGGGGGGTGACTCTTGATGCAGTGGTATTTCCTGTGGTAAACACGATGGAGTTTCCATTCTTGTCCCTGAATGAACACTCACCTCAAAGCTTAGTGGCTGCCGCTGGGGCTTAGCAAGGCCTCCTGGAAATGGGCAATACTGTCTCAGCTGGGCCTGGATTCAGAGGGGCATGCCTCCCTTCTGGAGTCAGGCCTGGGGTGATGGCCACTACTACACCCCTCAAAGCTCCCTAAGACACATTACCCTCAGGTGCCTGAAAACCCAGCTTGAAATCACCTTCCTTTTCTACTTCATCTTTGACTACTCCCATTGATACACCAAACATTCTAGCCCTGACAGACTCACCTCTGCTTTCCATGAGGGGGCCATGTTTCCTCACATCCCTGACTCTCTGCTCATTCTATTCCGTGGACCACTGGGCCCACCCTGTTTCTGCTTATCCAAGAGGCAGTGGTATGAGCATGACTCTATCTCGGTTTGATTCTGGGCTCCATCATCTACTACCTATGTAGCCTTGGGCAAGTCACTTAATCTCTCTGTGCCTACACCTCCGTAATGTTAAATGGCCATGGCAATGATACTTACTTCAGGGGACTGTGGTTTGCCCAAATGAGTTACTATTTTTAGTGCACTTGGAAGACTATCTGGTACTTAGTAAGCACTGTATAAAGTGTTAGGAATTGATACCCAAATCCTATCCCCTTTCAAAGTTCAGTTCAAATGCCACCTCCTCTATGAAGTCATCCTGACAACCCAAGTGGAAATGCTCTCTCTCTCTTCCAACTTCCCATAGCTTTTTAGCTGGATCTGCGCTGGAACACCTCACCATTTTGCGTTGTAACAATGTATGCACAGGTGACAGCTACCTGAGGGCTGGGATCCATTCTGTAACTTCCACAGGGCCTTACACGTGCTAGGTGCTCAGTGGATGCTTAGGGAACGATTGGATGAAGCTGAAAAGGATCCAAAGGGACAGGGCAGCCATTCTTCAGCTTTGGCTGCTTCTCCAGGGGAAAGCGAGGGACTCATCACCAGCTAGTGATGTGTGTGACAGTGGTGCTGGCTCCTGAAGATCCATCTCTATCCTCTGATCAGGTCTTCCTTGTGAGCATTGGCAAGGCTGGGGCACAGTCAACAGGACAGAGTGAAGGGATGCACCAAGCTGCCCCCACCATGTCGTCCTCTGAGAGTAGTCATAAGGCACAGTGGACTGGATCTGGGCTCCTTTATGCCCACTCTGATCCTGGGATTCTCTGCCTACAATACAGTCAGATCAATCCAGAACTCAGAGCAAATGTCACATATTTCCTTCCCCCAAAATGCAGCTCACTGGTCCTCTTTCCATGATTGACCCAGTTCCTGCTGACCTTGGGCCTCCAAAGGCTGCCCATTTTCTTTCCCTCCTGGTCAGGGATTATGGACACATCCAGCACCTCCTTGAGTCAGGCCCATATCGAATAAAGTTAGACTTGGGTCCTACCGGGGTACTGAGCTGTTTCATCGGTAGCCCTAAGCACCCTTGTATACTTTTAACTAACTCTACTCTCTTGACTTTGTTCTTTGCCTATCCACCTCTTACTGAAATGCCTTTTCTGTGGGCTTCAAGTGACCATAGATTTTTTGTATATTTCACAGCACCTAACATGGTGGGGCTGGTGGTTGGCCTTGAACGTAGTAGAGGCATCCTTAATCCTTTTGGTTCAGTTGATGAATTAAAGGGTGGGAGGAGGGAAATAAAGCAACAATCACTATGATCATATTCTTAACTTTTAAAATTCTGATCATGCTAGTGGATCCATGAATTACCAGAGTCCTTCATGACCCTTGAGATCTAAACAACATTATAATGAGCTGCCCTCCACCTCTGTGCCATGATTTGTGCAAGTCAAGAGCCCTGTCCCAGCTATTGGTGAATTTCTTGGGGTGGAGGAATAGAGAAGATTTATATTCTTTTTTTAAGTAGGCTTCACACCCAACATGGGGTTTGAACTCATGACCCTGAGCTCGAGTTGCATGCTCTAACAAGTGAGCCAGCCGGGAGCCCCAGAAGATTTATATTCTTATGGCCTCCTCTGCCACCCAGATTTCTGTGGCTCAGGGCATGGTCCCTACTTTCACTGCATTGACCAAGGCATGAAACCTTGACCCTTCCTCAGTTCCCACCAAGTAAAGGAGAGCAGAATTTACTGAAGGTCTTTGGGGGATGGAATCTTGGGGAAGGGGTCACATCACACACAGAGTTTCTTCATTTCTTTGGCTCCTCTGTCCCTCTTTCCCTTTGTTCCTTACCATTTCCCTTCAAGGTTTCTGAGTTTACGACAAATTCACCCACTTCTGAAGCCTTGGTACCTATTAACTGTGTGAAGGTCAGGGGTAGGTATCACTTTTCTCTAGAACCTAAGTTGTTTTTTGTTTGTTTGTTTGTTTGTTTGAACCAACATAGGTAGTTCTTGCCCTGTGGATTCTTGCCATTGAGTAATGAAATCTTCCTCACCTCATTACATGAGCAAGCTCCTTCCCCTCTCTGGGCCTCAGTTTCATGGTCTGTAAAATGGACTATAACCACTAAATCAGTCCCGTCCAATAAAAATACAATGCAAGTTGGGACGCCTGGGTGGCTCAGTTGGTTGAGCAGCTGCCTTCGACTCAGGTCATGATCCCAGCGTCCTGGGATCGAGTCCCACATCGGGCTCCTTGCTTGGCAGGAAGCCTGCTTCTCCCTCTGCCTCTGACTGCCACTCTGTCTTCCTGTGCTCACTCTCTCTCTCTCTCTCTCTCTGACAAATAAATAATAAATAAAAATCTTTAAAAAAATACAATGCAAGCAACACACGTAAGTATAAATTTTCTGGAGTGACTGAGTGGCAGTTGGTTAGGCATCCAACTCTTGGTTTTGACTCAGGTCATGATCTTAGGGTTGTGGATCAAGCCCTACATTGGGCTCTACATTCTGGGGGGAGTCTGCTTGAGATTTCTTTTCTTCTCCCTGTGCCCCCCCACCCCACTCTCTCTCTCTGTCTCTCAAATAAATAAATAAATAAATTTTCTAAGAACCACACAAAAAATTAGTTCTTTTTTTATCCTCTTGGGTAGCAATGGGGGATCTACTTAGAATTTTTTAACAGCATTATTGAGGTATAATTGACATGACTGCAACATATTTAAGGTGTGCAGTTAAAGTTTTGACATATATATACATCTGTGAAATCCTCCCCACAATTAAGATTAGTGTCTTTGTGCCTTTTGTAATTATATGTTTAATGATATATTTTATTTAGCCCAACATATTAAAAATATTGTCATTTATATCTAAATTCAACTTGAAAATTATTAATGAGATATTTGACATTCTTTTTTTATATTACGTTCTCAAACTACGATGTGTTTTACACTGACAGCATGCCTTGCTTTGCACAGGCTCCATTTCAAGTGCTCCATAGTCACATGGGGCTGCTGGTGACCATTTTGGACAGCGGAGATCTACAGGATCTCTTAGCACCCTTTCCTCTCTCTCACTGAAGAGCTCCCTGTGTCTGAATCTCTCCTGCGCATTTTCTGAAGTGTGTTGTCTTCTTCGGTCTTCAGGCTCTGCGGAGCTTCTGTCCCTGGATCATTGAGCCGGTCTGGTGTACATGGGGTTATAGCTTCATGCTGGGATTGCACACACCCCCACCCCCGTCTTCTCTAGGCACAACCCTGGAGTCACCATGAAGCATCATTAATACGTGCAGCCACGCTTACTACACATCTGGGTTGGGGAGGTAGTTGTCACCACAATCTGAGTATGTCAGAGTGTGTCGTGGTGCCAAGAAGATTGAAAAGTTCAGGAACACTGTACCTAGGTGGGATAAGATCTCCAGATGAGAGGCCTCAACCTGCCTGGGGCCCGGTGCCGGTCACTGAGGCACTTCAGGAAAATGTGGAGGCTGATGGAGCTGGGCCAGCGATCTTCAAGACCACAGTGCCCTCAGCAGGCAGGGTAAGATCTGCAGACCATCACCTGAAACTCACAAAGCTTCCTTTTAGGCCCAGAGGGCACCTACCCAAAGGAGCTGCCTGCCTCCCTCGGGGCCTGGGGCCCGCTCCCAATGTGAAGGACAGCCACTTGGGGCCAGAGGGAAGCTGAGTCTTTTGCTTTTGCAGCTGCAGCGGCAGTGAAGAAAGCGGGAGGGCATCCTGAGGCGGGAAATGCCTCTCAGTGTCATCCCCAGCTGCTTCCGGCTTCCTCCTTCATGGATTCCGTGGCTCCTCTGTATCCCTGCCAGCCCCTGTCCCATGCCCCAGGTTCTGGCAGGCAGCTGTGCACTCCTCTCGGGGTCCGCACGTCACAGGTCCACTGAGGGGCTGTCAGCTCCCCATTGTTCTCAGGACTTCTCCAGCATTCCTTTGGCTCGGGAGGGGAAATGCCTGAAGCTTCCCCCCACCTCCTCAGAGATGCTTGTCCAGAGAGTCACCACCATTCTTGGCTCCTCAAGGGACATTGAGCCACCAGTACACCTGCTGGAGAAAGATGGAATCTGAGGGGCTTGGGCTCACCCTAAAGGCCCCAGGAAGTTATCTTTCCCCTCTCCCTCCTGAGCACATACACACAGTCACTCCACAGTTAACACACTCACACACACACACACACACACACACGTAATTGCACACACACACACACTCCCTACTCCCAATCCTACCCACTTCCACATAACTCCACACATGCTCTCATACATACGCCCGCACCCAGTCCATTTTTTCTGTGCTTTGCTTTCACTGTGAGAAAGCAGAAGTGAGAATTCTTTTGCTGCGGGTGTGGACTGAGACTCTTCCAGAAAGCCTCCCTTCATGATAGGTAAACCTTTCTGGATGAAAACTGGCCCCACCTCCCCTACTACATACCAGGCTTATATGCACTGTGAATACAGTAGACAATACACCAGGCAAAACAGCTGCCCTCCTTACATTCTAGTGCAGGGAGAGGAAAACAATAAATAAACAAGTGCTGATATTCAGGAGAACATTCTGGGATAAGGAATAACAAGTGCAAAGGTCCTGCTGTCAGCTACCCTCAGTTCCTGGCCAAGAGGAATGCTCCATAGAGCAGCTCACAAGGCAACCAGCTTCCTCAGTGCAAGCGAGAGACGCTGAGAGAGTGTGAGAAAGACAGGAGTCAAAGTCTTACAATCAGACCTTGGAAATGACAACCCATCACCTTTGCCATATTTTCTTTGTGAGAAGCAAGTCACTAGGTCTGTCCACACCCCCCAGGGAGGGGTTGGATGAGGGTGGGGATACCAGGAGGTGGGGATTGTGGGGACCCTCGTACAGGCTGCCTACCACAGAAACCAGAGGACTTAGGTGGGCGCAGGATCAGTGGGCGGGGTGGGGGGGGAGGTGTGTAGACCAGAGAGCAGGAGTAAGAGGATGGGCTACAGAGAGAGAAGATAAAGGCAGCTGGCAGAGACCATTTGTCTCAGAACTTTGCTGGTGTATGTCAGTGGACAGACGGAAGCTCTGAGCACATTTGAAGGCCAAGGGGAAGGCGAGGAGCCAGCAGGGAGGTGAGCATTACAGGTGGTGGAGGGAAAAGGAAAGCGTGGAGCCAGACTCCTAGAAGAGGCAGGGCATCTTGTCATCTGCTGCTGAGTATTTATATAGCACACAGTTGGTTAAAAGCACTTTTACATACACATTCTGATTTGATTCCCACACCAACCCAGTGAGGTTGGCAGAGTGGGTTCTCGCATCATCCCCATTGTATGGAGGAGGAAACGTGCACAGAGAGGGGAAGTGGCTTTCCCGAGCCAGTAAGAGTCTGAGTCAGGACTAGAAGTCAGGACTAGAAGTCGGGCATTCATAGGTGTTTCCAGTCCCGGGCTGGCTCCTCACTAGGCCGCAGTGCTTTCAGCGTGCTCTTCCATTGCTCAAGCAAGAACCAACCTTGGCTCCCTTGTGCCTGTAAAGTTGAGGAACCTCTTCTCACCCCGAGGGGACTAAATGAGGGACTGCAGTTTCAGTGAAAGCAAAGCACACTACAGGTGGAACAGAGTGAGAATTCTTTGACTGTCAAGGGGCTGTAACTCAAACTGGGGGGCTGTTGTGTGAAGCGGGTGTAGGGGAGCCCCTGTGCAGCATGGTCCACAGGACTCTGATTAGGCCCAGTGAGGAAGCGTGGGCAGAGGGTTGCTGAGTCTATGTGGGCCAAGCAAGGCTCCTTGGGGGAGGCTTGTGGCTTAGAAAGCCGGCTCTCACTGTGGAGGAGCTGTCCCCATGATTTCCTCTCCTCGCCACTCAGTGCTGCTGGCTCTCCAGCCAGCTGTCGAGACCAGTGAGCCGCTGCTTTGATCCAGCCTCGCCAAGGCCTGTGTTCCCCTTTCAGCTGGAGGCCAGCCAGCTTTGGGCAACATTTGGAAACTCACTGGAGAGATGGCAGTGTCCCTGTGGGAATCCCTGTCTCGGGCCACACACATCCCCCCTCCCAGCATGGTCTTAGCCCTTCCCCAGGGGAATAGGATCACCCTGAGACCTGGGGCCGTGTCTCTCCCAACAGGCAGGGAACCCAAGCCCTGCCCTTCATGAGCTCCATCCAGGACACACACAACTCACCCTGACCCTGGGACAAGGAACTAATGACAACCGGTCATCTGGAAACACCTGAGCTCTGAGTTCTCAGAGACCTTCTAGAGACTCGGTTTTTTTCTATAAGGAAATTAAGGTACAAAATAAGGAGGGGTTTGGTCCAAGGTCACAGAGCAACTGAGTGGTTGAGGAGGAGGGCCACAGTTTGAAGGAGACTTAAAGCTAAGAAAGAAAGGGCTCCTGGGCAGCTAAGGCAGCCGTTCTTCTCAGGAACTGATCCAAGCTGTGCTTGAGAAGGCATGGGAGTGGCATGCAGTAGGTGCTTAACAAATGCATCATAACTAAAGGAAAGTGATTGGTCCTGTAGAGGTGGGGGAAAGGACCATGCCACAGGGGAAGAAAACTCTGCCCAGCATGGGGTCTTGTTGAGTCCAAGTCCGTGAGACTGGAACAGCCAGGCTGGGCTTTCTTCTCCTGGGACCCAACTCTGACAAGACACCGGGGCAGGGCGGCGGGGAGGTTGGTGGCGGCCATGAGAGCGTGTTAGAGGGAAACCCCACCGTTACTTAGGATGAAGACCGCCCCCTTACTTTCCCCTTCAATTCTTATTCAGTGCTTCCTCCATGCCAAGCAATATTACACACACACACACACACACACACACACAGCACTGACATACAAGGTCCCCGTGAGGCAGAGGCCATCAGCACCTCCCTTTTACAGATCAGCTTGGAGCAGAGCTGCTGCCCCTGCTAGTCAAAGGCCAGCTCGCTCGAAGCTACCCTGGCTTGGTGGCAGCCTCGCAGGGCCCAGTTTGGGGTTGCCGATGTCCCGCGTGCTTCCACACAGCCTCTGTGTTGTGAGGCCCGAGGTGCTGGAACGAAAGGCCTATTAAGCCATTAGCCCCAGTGAAGGCTTTGACATGAATCTCTCAGACCTCTGCAGGAGTCTGAGGGGTCTTAAGGAGACTGAACCAGGTTGGGAAAGTTGGGAAAGAAAAGGAGAAGCGCCGGAGCCGGCAGCTTGCCACCATCTCTATTCTTTTAACACTTGTGAGCCACCTACTCTGTGGCTGTGCGGGGGTGGGGTGGGGGGCGAGGTGGCCTTGTCCCGACACTCACACAGCCCACAGTCCAAGGTAGGAGAGCGACTAGCAAACAGCTACTCTGTGGCAGGATGTGGGGCAGCGAGAGGGGTGTGGAGGCCCAAAGAGGGGCCAAACTGAAACAGGTCTAGGGGGCCAGGGAAAGTCTCCCCAAGAACTTGACTCTTTCAGCAGAGGTCTTGTTTGATTCCCGCCCCAGACCAGTTTACAGAGAAGATAACCGAGGCCCAGTGAAGTGAGTGAGTCCCAGAGCTAGGACCCAGAGTCAGCCTTTGGACTCCCTGTCCAGGGCACTTCCCAGTCACAGCAGTGAGCACGTGAAGAAGACAAAAGATCTCCAAAGAAGGCGGGAGGATGTGCAATGGAGGAGAGATGAGAGGCCAGCAGGCGGAGAAGGAAAGTGTTGTGCAACCTGACAGAGTAGTGCCCCTTGAGGCCCAGTGAAGTCCTGGAAAGCCTCTCCCCAGAGCCCACACACTTGGGCTGGTCCTGGGGACAACCAAAAGGGGGGCACATCCCCAGGCCCACCAAGTGGGGCTGTAGCTCTGTATGGTGCAGCCCCAGACCTTCCACATGACAGATGTGGCATTTCTGACACCTTCCCCTGAGTTTCCATGGCAACTGGGAGTCATTTCCCCCCCCCCTCCTTCCAACTCAAGATGTTCTGCCTGTTGTGGCCAGCAGTTGTGTGAGCCATGAAGAAATAACACGTCTGGTCTTCAAGACTGAATGTGCCCTTCAGTCGTCCCTGACGGGGCAGAATTAGATGTGAGATTAGTGGGGGTGGGGCAGGTGATCAGAGGTCTTTAATGCTTCGAATGCATCCACCTGCTTCAGCTCAATGTCTCCAGAGATAGGTTATGGGTCAGCATACATCCCAGAATCCCCTGCTGGAGCCAGTAAGGAGGCCTCCTCCTGAAGAGATGCTCAATGTTTAATCGACCCAAGCTTCAGTTAACCCCCAATGCTTCCATTTTCACATCTGCTAAATGAAGGTAATTATGCCTGTCTAACTAGCTTGTTACGAGGAAGAAATAA
Organism: Mellivora capensis; assembly: GCA_004024625.1. Taxonomy (NCBI): domain Eukaryota; kingdom Metazoa; phylum Chordata; class Mammalia; order Carnivora; family Mustelidae; genus Mellivora; species Mellivora capensis. The sequence goes on along the minus strand of PISX010004987.1, from coordinate 69,290 downwards.
GAAAACGCCTAGCACAGAATGCATGTTCTGACAAAATGTCTAGCACATAGTAGGTGCTCAAAAATGTCAATCTGGAAGGTCCGTTCTAAATATTTTGCCTGCCCCCACAATGTAACATTCTCTCTTCTCCAGATCCTTATAAACTTCCCATGAATAGGTAGGAAAACAGAAGCCCCAGTGGTCTTGGGAATTCGAAGAGCCCGAGTTAGAGATCACCTGGAAGTTCATAACTTCCTGGTTTATTGGTAGTGGCCCTACCAGCATGAGAGTCCTGGATTTTAGTGCTGGCTATACTAATGACTGGCTGTGAGGCATTGGGCAAGTCCCCTGTCCTCTCTGGTCCCTGATTAGCCTCTCCATCTGGACTGTGAGGGACTGGCCTAGGCCAGAGGCTTTTCAGATTGTGTTACACAGAAGGCTAGGTGTTTCAGGGGACACTGTGGTGGGGGAGAGGGATACGACTGAATGGGTGAGGCTCTGGGCCTCCAGATCCTGCTTTGATGGAATTCACATGTGCCACAGCTTTAAAAGTAGTCTGACAACTTTGGCCCCATGCTTCCGGCTTTGCTAGGGGGAGATGGCCCCTGGCTGCTTCCTCAACTCCAGAGACCATGAATGCTGTGGCCTGGGACCAGCCATACCAAGAGATGCTCCTCACCCTAAAGGTGCCCCAAAGTTCTATTTTCTTCCATGCCAAACAGCCTGAGCCCTCTTCTTGCCTCAGCCCTGAAGAACAGTATGGCGAGGGGGCCTGGGGTCAAGAGGGATAAGCCCTGGCTAGCACTTCGTCTTGGGAGGGAACAGCAGGATACTGGGCCAGTGGCCTGCCTCCCAGGATGTCCTTGATGAGTGTGGAAGGTGGGGGTCTAATCTGCATTTGGGACAAAGCCTACCCGGTGCTGGAGTGTTGTTGTCAAGGAGACTCAGAAAGGTGTTATTAGCCTCTTTTCAACTCGATGGCCCTGTGTGGTCCGGTCCCGTGCAATCTTAGCAGTAGCTGCACCATCACCCTGGCAACCCATTAGCTTAGTGTTGTTACCATGGAAACCCCGGCAAGGTCGATCAGCCGGGAAGTTCCCGGGGAGGAGATGCACGCTGGGGGATGCACTCATGGCTGGGCACACTCCACAGGTCTCCCAATTGACAGTGACCCGTTCTACGGACACTGAAGGTAATTTAGGATCTTTTCTGGAGCCAGTTCAGAGTCAGTGAGACAGGAAAGAATTTGGCCCTGAAGAGTGGCAGGCTTTGTTACCATGGAAAAAGCTGCTTCTAAGGATCTCAAAGCACAATGTAAAAGTAATGGCAGGAAAGGAGGCTGTGAGTCTGTCCTTCATTCACTTGTCCATTTATTCATTCAGCATTTATTGACCGCCTGTTAATACAATGAGCGCTGTATATGCTCTGGGCTCTAACTATAGGAATACCTGCTCACTCACTCTCCTCAACAGAAGATGAATAGTGAGGTGGGGGAACCATCCTACTTCCTGCTTCAATCTCCATAGGAGGAGAAGGTGTGGGCATGCCAAAGGAAATGGGATCAGAGGGTCTGGGTGTGTGTGTTGCGGGGGCAGAGTCCAGGGAAAATATTCGCTTTCTGTAGTCTCCGTTTTTAGCCTACCCCATGCTTGAGTCTTCAGGGAATTGGGATCTTTCTGTGGTCTGGATCACCAAAGGCTTGCAAGAAGATTCTAGCAACTACAGCTAGAACAGGCTACTTTGAGAAGTGAGCAGCTCCCCGTCACTGGAGGTATGCAAGCAGAGGCAAAGCAACTGTCCAATTAAGACTGTGTAGAAATCATAGAGCACAATGATTAAGAGCACAGATTCTGGAACCAAATTTCCAGGCCTCAAATCTTGTCCCAATTGACTAGCTATGGTCACATTGAGCCTCGGTTTCCTCATCTGTAAAATGGGGATAATAAGAGTTTCTACCTCATGGGATTGTTGTGGGGATTCAGTGAGGAAAATATATGTAAAGAACTTAGAACAGTACCTAGCATATAATAAGCGTTCAACAAATACTAACTTGTCTGATCTAATGATGGCTGAACAGAGGTTTCTGCCAACAGTGGGATTCTGTATGATTGTTGTTTACAAATGTACCTGAGCACCCCAGATATAAAAACAGGGAATCTGGCAAGAGTGAGACTGCCCAACTGGGGAGCTGGCTGAGGGGAGCGCCTTAAAGTGCTTTAGGATTCAGTGTCTTCATTGAGCCTCAAGACAGTTCAAGAGGTACAATTATCACCCCTTGGTAAGGGCAAGTCATGGGGCCGGCAGAGGAAGGGCTCCACCCAGCAGTCACCTGCGGGAACACAGCTCCTACAGTTTGCATTTCTCTCAGGAAGAGCTGACACCAAAGCCCAGGGAGCAGAAGAAGCTGTTTCCTAGAAATGCAGTGGGTGTGGCTGGTGGGCCTCACCCACGGACAGAGGACAAGGCTAGGCCTGCTCTGGAGCATTCACTTGAACCTTAAAATTCTCACTTGAATCCTCCAGAGCTCCCTTACTTCTGAGCTTACTCAGAAAGCTGGGCCTTTGGGCAAAGTCCAAGGGAGTCATTAAGACTCTGATCTGATACTTCAGAACCCAACCTAGTGACTCCAGTGTTTAACTGATGGCTGATGGGCTCACCAAGGAATTTTGCCTGCTGAGACTAGTAAGATGGACGAATGTTTTCATGCCATTTGAAGGGGCAATTTGAAGAAGAAAAAAAAAAAAAAAAACCAACCACACAACCTTCCTTTCAGGCTTGAGAACTAAGTCATGGTCTCCTGAAGCTCCAGGTTGAAATATATATATATATATTCCTCGGGAGTATGGAAAGTGGACAGGGGTAACATTAAAATTCCCTAATAACCAGCATGACATGATCAGCACTGACTGATCAGAATGTTTGCAGGTCAGAAACACTCAGAAAGCCTGCACTAGTACACAGAGTAAAAGAGCAGAGAGGTTACACTGGGGCTTGGCAGTGGCGGGGTGCTCCCTTAGGGTTCTCCCATGAGCACATGCAGAAATCAGATTTGCTTATTGCCTCCAGAGGCTATGAGATTTCCCCTAGGAGCTGTGAGGGTGCAGGTGTGTACCCGCTAGCAGGGCGTTCTGGCAGGGACAAAGAAATATTCCTTGGGATATTCTGAGAGCCAGACAGCCTAGAACCATCCAGTACGGATGCAAACAGGGCCTGGCTTGGACTTAGAGGGCCAGCTGCTGCCTTTTGAAACCACAAGCTGGATAACTTTACCCCTGGTGCCCTTGGCTAGCAACTTCTCTTCCTTCCCCACCCATACCCCATGCACAAGCATGGTTAGCGTCGTACAGTACACATCTTGGATCAGATATACACACCTGCCCCAGGCAGTGTTTACACACACACACACAGCCACCTATACTCATGACTCGTAGATACACCCTTGTACCCTCACACTCTCTTACATCATGGGACATACATTCACACCCACAGAATCATTCACAGGCTCAGAATCATGCAGCAGAGGCAACCGAGAGTCAGCTTTGATTAACTTCGATCAGCCTCCCTCCACACCCACCTTGGTCTGCTCTCTCTCACACCTCCTGCTGAACGGGGCGGACAAGAGGACCTCAAGAGCTTCCTTCAATGGTCTGGGCCAAGGCCTGGCTCAGGCAGTAAGAAGTCCCTGCAGTCCCCAGGATCAGCCAGCAGGGGGCAACCTCTCATGTCACAGTGAATTTCACCCAGAGACTAAGGGACCTTGAGGAGAAAGGGTGGCGGAGCAAAAGGAAAGTGGAACATCTAAGAAGTTTTCAGAGCGCTTCTCCAGCTGCAAGCTGGCCCAGGCACACCCAGCGCCCTGCGCTGATGGGTGGGAGCCTCGGTTCCCCCCCCACCCACCCACAGATGCCTTAGGTACCATGGCAGGCTCCTGCTCTAGCTCTGCCCAGCGAAGAGCCTGGACGAGAATCAGCCAGCACACAGGAATTGAGTGGAACTTTTCATTCTGCAAGTCACAGCCCCTCTCAGGGCCCGAGCCCAGTCTGTGAAATGGGTTTAAGAGTAAATCACACCTGCTTGGACTCAAGCAGCATGTTCCCTCTGCCAGGAATTAATTCCCTTTCTCCTGCTTAACCTCTACTCACCCTGAGGTCTCAGCTTCCCACTTCTCCTCAAGAAAGCATCTCCAAACCCCTTCCCCAATGAGACTTTGAGTTCTCTCTGTGAGAAACTTCCCAGAGTCCTGTGCTTTCCCCAGAGCCTTTACCACAGTCAGACATTCCTTGTGATTTTTGAATGACATCGGACCTCCCTCACCAGGTTGTAAGGAAGGTGGCACATAGTAGGCGCTCAAGCACGTGTTGAGTGTTGGGAAATGAATTTCTATGGAAGAAAGATGACAAAGATGACAAAGCACTTTGCCAGGCAAGCTGGAAAGTAGGCATTTTTCTCCCAGTTCACACAAGCACGGCGCTCTTTGGTGGACCAAGCATTTAACTTCAAAAACATTTTAACTTCATTTTCACTTCGCTTGAGCCTTACTATAAGCCTGTGAGGAAGCTACGGATTGTTATTTCTATTGTAGATACAATAAAACTGAGGCCTGGAAGGGTGGAGTGACCCAGGCTTAGTACTTAGAGGAGCCAAGGTTTTTTCCAGATCCCACGCTGGGAGGCACAATCATTATATTCCCTGGTCATCATCACTGTGGGCATTGTCACCTCCACTGTGGGTATAGCCATGCTCAGTCTGGCAAGAAACTGTATGGTTGGCAAGCACACAGGCTTAGGAGGGAGACAAACCTAGGTTCCCACCCGGGCATCACGTGCTGCTGTGACCTTCAGGGTAGAGGAGCATCCTGTAAGATTTCCTGGGGGAGGTTGACTTGGTTGGCACTTGAAGAATGGAGAGAATCTGGAGAGGCAGAGAGCCAAGGAAGGGAAGATTGGGTAGATTAGAAAAATACCGGGAAGAGGGAGGGGTGGGGGACTTAGGCTGATGCCTTCGCAGCTTCTGCTTCCCGAGAGCTGTGTGTGAAGCTCCCTCCTGCACAGCTCCTCCTGGGGCCAGGGAAGCAGCCAGGGGTACAGAGGGCACTGTGGAAGCCACAGGCAACAAGGGCTGTCCCACCCTCCCTGCACACCTTTCCCTTCAGCCTCCCAGAGGTGAGGCAAGGAGCAAGTCTTCTTCACTGTCCCTCTTCCACTGTGGCTCACGCACATGCAGGGTAGGGGCAGGCCAAAAGGGGTTTTCTTATGCTTGGGTTCTGAAAATGTTGGTGCAACTTGAGGGGAAACTTGCATAAGACATGGGACCTAAAGCTTAACAGGCAGTTTGGGAGAGGGGATGGGGTGAAGAGGGCTGTGGAGCTGAGGTGGGAGCTGGTCCATAGTTGGGTGGGGAAGGAGGGAAATCAACTGCAACTCCTGGCCAAACCTGTGTCTGAGATCTCTGAGTGATGGAGGCGAAGGGGCTGCGTGGTGAGCCTTCCCTCACGAGACCCCTCCTCCAGCCCCTCTCTACCCCTGTGTGATCCTTTCCTCTGCTTCACACATCTTTCCATATCTTTCCACCTTGCCCACACCTGAGGAGTTGGGAGTTCTCTGAAGGAGGTGAGAGAACTCTAGGCTCTGAGAAAGGTTGGGACCCCACGCACAGGGGGATGAAACCTCATAGCTACGCCCCAGTCACTGGGCCCTGTTCCCACACCTGCTGGGGAGAGAGCCAGAGACTGCCTTTCTGGAAACCTGGGCTTCTGCGGCGGGTGAGGGGGCGAACCTCCTCCTGGTTCCGCAGACACAGTGCTTCTGCAGTCCCAGGACAGAGGTGACAGCCGCCCTTGACCGAATGCTTTGCATTTCAACACTGTCTTCGCCTTCCTTTGAAGTGCCTTCTCTTTCGTTTTTACCCATCACAGAGGATCCTCAGATGGACTTAGCCTCTCCATGCCTCCGGTTCCTCAGCTAGAGACAAGTCAGGACAGGTGAAGTGGCAACAGTGCGAGGCCCATAGGAAGGGCTTCTGGAATGTTTGCTAGCACCATCTAGCTGTGCCCCTCAAAGTGGGCCACTTTCCTTTACCGAGTCCCACTTTCTTCATTGAAAATCAAAGGAGTTCAGGGGACTGAATGACCTCCTGCCAGCTTTGCTCTTCTAGGATTCTATATGTCTGAGGTGGGGAGGACAGAAATTGCTGACCTATGATGATAGGTGATGAGGGGGTACTGGAAGGCCCCCAAAAGATGAACTAACCTGCTGAACGTCACACAGCCAGTTACTGGCCAAGCTGAGGTTAGGCTCCAGAGTGCCAAACCTTTAGTTTCAGGCCACTGGGCTGGCTAGGCTGTAGCCTGCCCATTCCTTAGCACCCAGGGGGAATCAAAGCATTTTGTTTGAACAATGAGGGAAGTATGAAATGGAGGTTATGGCAGCCTCTGGGACCAAGGGAAGCTTGTTCAGACCCCCCAAACCCAGTGGTAACCTTCCTCACTGGCCAAGGTTCCCATTTCCTGCTATATGCCCATTTCTTCTCCCAGAGCTCCTCCCTACAGGTCCTTGTGGCAGGCCCTGGATTCTCTCACTGTTTTCTGGGACCCCCAATAAGACCTTATTCACAAAGGGTGCTTCTCACTCACCCATACCTTCAAGGAGGCCTGGGCAGGTAAGGAGGCAGAGGCCCAGAAAGGACCAAGGAGAGATTTTGCCAAGCTATGCAGCAAGCCCTTGGCAGAAGCAGATTCAGGACCGGATCTCAGGTTTCTGGGCTCTTGGTCTCATGTAGAGAGAAACTCAAGGGACAGGCAAGTCTCCTAGAGCATGAGCCTGGCTTGGAAATCCTAGCTCAGGAGCTTTCCCAACGAATGCTGCCACAGGGGAAAATGCTGAGGGCCTGAACTGTCCCTGGGGAGGCCCTTCCAGTGTCCAGTGTCCGGAATACTGAAAGTTTCTAGGGGCCGAGGCGCAATCATGATGGGGAAGCAGACCCCTAGCGAGGGCACGGCAGGTGACCCCAGCTGAAGACAGAACCAGATGGCTCTGTGAATTTGAGCAAGCGACTTGACTTCCCTGAGCCTGTATCCTCATCTATAAATAGGGGATAATGATGGCTGCCCTGTCCACTTCTCAGGGTAGGGTGAGGTTTAGCAGAGATAACATGAACTCCCACTAGTAAGCTTGTACCACAGGCTGGGCACGGTGCCCAACACTTTCCTTGCGTCATTTCATTCAAACTTGACCACTGCGCTGAAAAGTCGGCAGAGCATCCCGCCAGATTTGGAAACAGGGCTCACTGAGATCAAGACACTGCCTTTAAATTCTCACAGATAAGTGAATAGTAGTGCTGGGATTTGAACCCTGTTCTGACCCACACTTCCCCTTCCACTGAAAGCCCTTTGTCAGTATGATTATTATCAGATTAGCATGGCACGGAGGCCAGCTCGTAATCAGTTTATTAAATTCCCTTCATTCTAGACCGTGCTGTAGAATGTCAGTCTTCTCTTCAGGCCCCAGGCAGGGGTTCAAGGGCTGAGTTGAGACAGGGTTCGTCAAACTGTGACCTGCCACCTGTTTTTATAAAGAACGTTTGATTGAAACACAGCCACACCCATTCATTTACACTTTGTCTGGAATGGCCCTGCAAAGTCTGAAATACTATCTGGCCCCTTATAGAAAAAGTGTTCTGACCCTTGATTTCAAACTTTCAAGGAAATATTCTGGATGTGGCTCTGGCCTTTGGCTGAAGTCCACAGCAACAATGAGGGAGCCCTGGCCAGTTACATCAGGAACACAGGCTTTTCAAAGGATCTCTGGAGGGGCCTCCCATTTGAGGGTTCCAGAAAAAGGCTGGCTGAGTCTGCAGCCCCTTCTGGAGCTGGGAGCAGAAGATAGTTAAGTCTTCTCTTCCAGTCTCTTTCACAGTTAGCTGGCCTGAGCTCACTCTGGTCAGAAAGAAACTGTGGATTGAGAAATTTCAGCTGAATAACCTAACCTTTAGGCCTGAAAAAGAAAGTTATAGAAGCACTTCTGAATGGCTGCTCCAGCCAGGCCCCATAGTTCCCACCACAACGGAGGAGCCCAGCCCCAGCTGGTGGTACCAAGTCAGCCAGGGGCTGTGGGAGAGTCTGAGATGTTAGGCTTCAGAGGGCTAGTGCTCATTTTACACACACCTGCGGGCCTGAGAAGCCATGAGTCTGGGTCTGGGTCTGTTTAGCCTCCCTAATCTCTGTCATTTCAGAAGCTGCCTAAAGCTTTCCAGGTGGATTTGAAGTACTGTTGTTGTTGTTTTCAAGATTATTTATTTATTTATTTATTCATGAGAGACAGGGAGAGAGAGAGAGAGAGAGAGAGAGAGAGAGAAGCAGGCTCCCTGTACAGCAGGGAGCCCGATGCAGGACTCGATGCCAGGACCCTGGGATCATGACCTGAGCCGAAGGCAGCCACTTAACCGACTGAGCCACCCAGGCACCCAGTACTGTTGTTTTCCAAGTGCTCTGTCCCCCAACCCCACCCTTCAACCTCTTGGTCTAGGACTTACGGGCCAGAAACAGTTAAGTGAACCCCTTTTCCTTCTTACCTCTACATTTTCAAAACCACCCCCTACTCTGATCCTACTATATTTATCTGGTCAAGATATTGCCAAAGGGGGCAATACATATGTCCTGCCTTCTTTTGGTTTGGTGTCTAATTATCTTTCCCTCATTCTCTGTCCCGGGGTCAGACTCGCAGTCACCCACTAGCATCCAGTTGGTACATTCGCCCGGAGGACCCTGGTGGCTGCTCCCCTTCCTGCCCCACCTCCACTGCCACCATCTTCCTGCCAACTTAACCAGATGCGATCGGGCCTCGAAAGCCGGGGTTAGTGATCCCACCAGTCCACAGCATGCCGTCTATATCTTTGGCACTTACTGAGAATACCAAACACACTTTGTACTTAAGTCTTCCCTCTACGGGATCTTCTATAGGACCATAGAAAGGATTTGCATTCTAGAATTTGAAGTCCAGATTCTAGATTCACTTATTGGCTTCACTTCTCTGAGCTCGTTTTCTCATTTCTCACTTGTAAAACGGGGCTTGGGGACTGTGCCACCCAGTCATTAGGATGATAAAAAGAGTTATTTTTAAAAAGAGTTCTGGAAGCTGCACACTTCTGAGTGGGTATTAAGTTCCCTAGCCCTGCCACCACCCCCTTCTCCTTGGTTCATGTAAAATTAGAGCTTTGGGGGTGATGAGGGAGGTAACAGACCAATCAGCATAAAGCCAGCCCACCTAAACCTCTTTGCCTAACCAGTTACTCTGATGACCAGTTTGCCTAAAAGTCAAAGTAGTAATTTTGAAAGAAGGCATTTTGTACCAATTTTCCCAAGAGGCAATTCCAGCATAATGTTGTATTTTTAAATAACTATGTCACAATCTGCAGGATTTTGTCAATGATGAGATTATTTTATATGCTTGTGTGTGGCTTTTTCTATTTTATCTCCTATTGAACAGTTTTTTTTAACAAGCTTTTTAATAAGTTTGTTTGCAGACTCTTTCTTAAAATTCTGTATTTCTAGCACCAAATACCTGCCAAGGCTGTAGAATATTCCACAATATTTATTGAATGCACCTTTCTGATCACGCCCATCTTCTTCTCGCTGGGTGGTACTCTGTATTGTGTGTGCCTGTGTGCACCTAATGAGTTGATTAACCAAATTAGTGTGTACCCATTCTCCTTTCTGTTCTGCAAGATATTGGCGTTTCGACAGCAAGCATGAAGAAGTGAGACAGCTGGGGCAGAATTGTATTGAACTCCTTGCATTTTATTTTTCAGGCTTTCTCATTTATCAAGCAGCTCTATTTTGTGAAACACAAAATGATACATACAAAGTCATTACCAAGTGTACTTATTGCAGGAAACATAACCATTTTCAGGAAAGGCAACCTGGCTAAAAAGTCCTGAAAGTGTTCAAAAGTAGATAAAATTAGAAGACACCCACCAAGGATATAAAACAGCTTTGAGTAGGAATCCCACTTTTAACCAGAATGTCTTTAAACCAATTGCTTTGTAAAAAGCTTTAAATGACACCAAAGGAAGAAAAAAAAGAACACCCAAACAGATGCCCGAACACTTAAACGTGGACTGAACGTTTTGGGAACCGGTCATTAAGCACAGAGGTTCCTTTCGTGAGTTTGTGGCCAAGTGGTTCGAAGCCATTTGACCTGGAATCGATCTGGGATGCAGGCACTTACCTCCGTGCAAGGGCAGTATACGGGCACGGGGACAACCGTGGACCTCAGGGGACAAGAATGCCCCTCCTGAACATGATCTCCAAGAGTAAGGGTGAATTGTCAGCTTTTAACTCTTTATTATAAAGATATTTACACAGAACAATCTTTACAAACACAGTGAACACAATTATGGGAAGGAGACAATTTCTTAAAGAAAGGGGCCTTAATATCTTTGTATAAATTAGTATAAGAATCATACACAATCATTTTAAATAAGACAGGACCCCCGCCACCTACTGCTCTCTTCTGCCCTGTGTCTCTGGACTTGACCAACTTTCCCCCCTAGCCCACGGGGCTGGCTGGACAGCTGCTGAGGCAGGAGACACAGAAAGAAGGAGGGGAAAGAAGGCCCAATCCCTGGTGGGGGCATCAGTGGCAGACGAGGCTTTCTGGACCCTGGCCAGCCCCCACTGCCAGCCTGAGGGCTGTGGGGGAAGCGGGTGCTCAGCCCAGCTCCTCAGGGTGGGCCTTGAAGCAGCAGCAGCGGCAGCAGCGGCGGAAGTGAGGGGGAGAGGCGGTTAGGCAACGTCGGGGTTACTATGGGACTCGGAGGGCCCTGACTCCCCCTGTCCCCACACATACATAGGTGGGCCATCAGGCTCTGGTCTCCCATTTCCTCCCTCCTGGGAGGCCTCTGAGAAGGAAGCCTGCTCAGACCTGTATTTCCTCCTATCTTTCCTTCCTTCCTTCTCTCCTTCCTTCCCTCCCTTCCTTCTTCTCCCCCTTGCCCCTCCCCTAAGGAAAGGCCACTGGGAAAGAAGGTCCAGTCAACATGAAGGGAAGGCTACCGAGTCCAATTACTTAAGGCTACATCCTGGCTAGTGAAAACCAGTATTGGGGTTGGCGTGGGAGACTCAGTACCTGAGTTGTCCCTGTGAGAACACATGGGCTTTGGTAGAGCTGCGGGAAGGGGGCAGCTGACCAGGGACCTTTTCAGCCCAGGTTGGGGAATGGACCAGCAGGGGGAGGCCAGGGAGGCAGGAGCAGCTGGGTCCTCATACCGCCATGGGGCAGTTCATAGCTGGCCTGCCCCTCCCTTCCCAGCCATCCCCAGCCCCAACCACGGGAAAGGCACTCAATGTGTTTTGAAAAGATATCATCAAGAGGGAAGAGGACATCATCAAGTGGGAGTAGGGAGACCTGGGTCCTCATTCTGGCTGTGCAGTGACCCCGAATAAGAATAGGTTGCTGTCCCTCTCCAGGCCTGGTTTTACATGAGTTTGCTTAAGGAGGCGGAGCTAAGTGATCACCAAGGTTCATTTTGGCTCTGACATTATTTGATTCTTGGCAAAAAACACTCATCCTGTTTGGCTTTTGCTCCTGGGAGGGTATAGAACCATCTCCTGAGTGAGAGCTTGAACTAGCGGACAAGGGAGGGAGGGAGGGAGTTGGGGGGGCACGAGTTGGGGGGTGAGGTGCAGGGCAGTGTTAGGAGACACAGAGAGGTGACAAAGTACTTCATGGCCCCTCTCCTTCACCTCTTCCTGAAGCCAAACATGGCATGAGGAAAAGGCCACAGCAGCTAGTCCTCCTCTTCTCCAATGCTTCCCCACTCCCCTTTGCCAGAGGACTGAGCCCCATTCCAATGCCCCCCAAGGCACCTTGTCTGCATCCCAATCAATGCCCCAGCCCCTCTAACCAGCACCTCCTCGAAGGGTAAAGGGTCCATTTGACTCAAAAGCCTGGGACCTGCTGGAGCCCCCTGAAGAAGGGAGTGTTCCCCACCCAGCCCTGGTGAGGGAAGGAAGGGCTGGGCGAAGCTTGGGCTGTTGGGCAGGGAGAGGTGGGGACTGGGGAAAGGGGAGGGCCGGGGAGAAGGCCGGCCTTCCAGTGCTGGGTCTCCAAAGTCAGTTCAGGGAAGGGCCAGGAAGAGGAGCTGGACGGATCCGTGGAAAGAAAGGGAACCATCGGAACTAGGGGCAGGTCCACGCCATTCAGGGAAGCTGGTGGGTGAGAAGAGTCGGGGCCATCAGCAGTGAGGACAGGTGTGAGAAGAGAGGCGAATGGAAGTGAGGGCTCCAGAGAAGCAGACCAATCTATGGAGTAGCCATATTCACAGGGGGCGGGCACTTCAGTCCTAAAGAGACAAAAATGACCAGAGAAGAAGTCACCGACATGTCCTAGGTCAAAGGAACCAGCCAGGAGAGGAAAGGAGACAGCCTTCATTTCCCTTTTCCCACAACCCTGAATCTAAAGCCCAAGGTCCCTGAGTTGGTGCCACTTTGTCGGGGGTATAGGGGGGAGAGAGCAGGCCAGGCCTCAGGGGCAGGCTCGGGCCTTGCTTTCTCTGCTACTGCCTTGGATTTTTCTTTCTTTCCCATGCCTCTGGGCAACCCTCTTCTTCTTTTCTGCCTGCTGTCCCCCAAGGCACTCTGCTTCCCTCCCCCGCTCTGGTGAAGATCCACCCTGCACACCAGTAGGATACCCTAAGGTACTCTTCTCTGGCTCAACAAGGTCCCCCCAGGACTTCTAGAACTCTCCAACTGGGCCAGCCTGCCCAACCCCAGGCAGCAGAGTGGAGGGGGGTGGCACCCCATTCCTGGGGAGTCAGGAGATCAGCCCCAGGTGTCAAGCCCCTCTCTGGGCCTTGGTCTCCAAGTCCATAAAACAAAGGGGTAAGATGGGTGCTCTGTAAGCCCCAATGTTGCATGCAGGCCTGGAAGGGCTTGGTGCGGGTGTCTGGCCTGCGAGACGCAGCAGAGTCCCCTACCTTCCAGGCTGTCCCTCCCCTGCTCCTTCCCCTGCCCACTGACCAAAGGCTCAAGTACCTGCTTCAGAAAGGCATGGGGCCCTTATGGGAGAGGCGTGGCCGCTGGCGGCGAAATTTCCTCCGACCGCCCTGCCAGGGCCCCGGTCCATTCCTCGAGCCTCTGGGCTGCACCAGGTGGCGGACGTTGCCATCCTCCAGCCCCTTGCCATCAGCAGGCTGCAGCAGGGGCCCTGCAGGAAGAGGAAAGCCCGTTAGCTGAGAGGGCTGATGCGAATGGGCGGAGGTGGTCCTCATGGAGGCTTCTCTTTGCTTTGACCTTCCATCTTGGTGAACAGTTTGCCATTTTTACACTGGCCTGGGCCAAAACCTACTACTCACATCTTGCAATGTATGGAGCTGACTTTATGTCCCTTTGGCAGTTCTACCATGTTTCTGGCAGGCACAAACATGTTCTTCATTTAGAACATGTGGGTAGAGTATGGGGCATATGTCTGCACTTGGTCAGGGCACAGCAAGCAGAAACTCCCCATTGTACCCTGGCAACGGATACACTGAAAACATTTCACACATACAATGAAATGAATCCCCTGCCACCATGTCCCCATCACCCAGATTCAACAGTTATCCAGGTGGTGTCACAGAGGCTTTAGATGTCCCTTTTGTTTTTTTCCTTTGTGCAAGTATTCTACAGCAAATCCAGAACATCATGTCATTGTCCTCCGACATCCTTCAATCTTCAGGTGATCCACCTTTGAGGACTTGAGACCCCATCCCTCACCCCTGGACATCTCATCAGTTTTTTGGCATCCCTGGGGCTCCCTTGCTGATCACAGGGAGATCCCTGTAATCTCCCTGTTGGCATGGCTGGGGTGGGGGAGGGGGTTGTCTCTGACCCTGTGTCTCTGTGTGCCTTAAGCTGGGTTCTATTCACATATTCTTAGAGGCCAAGAAATATTATCTGAATGGATGAGTGAACCAATGAGTGAACGGTCACTTGAGGCAGCAAGTCTGGTCATCAGGAGCAGTGTGAGCTCCTGCAGCTGGCACCTTCCCCCACCGAGTGCCTTATCTCCTGTCATCCCCACATCATACCCGACCCCGTGTCTGATGTAATTCCTGCCATTTAGATTCCTGGTGGCTTGTCTCCAGCTTTCCTGCGCTCTGCTCTATATCTGCCCACACCTGGCGTGGAGGAGAAGGTTCCCGATGCCAGGCCAAGCCCTGACAATGGAACCCGAGTGGTGCTGGGTGTTCTTTGGTACAGTGACGAAGTCATCTGGGCCGGCTCTCACAAAGGCTGCAGCACAGCCAGGGAAGGTGAGCTTGCGCTCTGGAAACAAGCCTGGGCTCTGGAAGCAGGCCGAACAGGGAGGTGAGATGGTGCTGGGCAGAAGGCGGATTGCAGCGAACCTGTGCCATGCCCAGTCCAGGGCTGGCCTGCAGAAATATGGCTTCTGAGGTCACTGATCACAAATCCCATGCTCTCTCCTCCCACACCACTGGATTCGCCTTCAGCTATATTCTGGCCCCTGAAGCCCCATTTCCAACCATCCGGGCATCCCCACAACTAGCTCACAGTTTCCATATCACCACCCGTTGGCTGCTAGCCCCCTAGTCATACCCCTGGCTGTTCTTCCTTTCCCTCCTCCTTCCTCCATGCTTTGGTTCCTCTGTTAGGCTCCTTGGCTCTAGTGATTTCTCCTCCATTTGCACACAATTTCCAGGCAGTTATCCTCCTCTTGGGCCAAAAGCAGGCGAGGTTTGTCCTTTGGGCCCTCCCCACCCAGGCTCCGGGGGCCTGCTGCTGTCTCAGACACGCAAGCCCACTGCGCACATGCGCACACTCTAGTCCCCCACTCCGCCTTCTCCAAGAAAAGTCACAGGCCTGTTAGGACCCTACTGTTTACCAGCCACATTTCTGTGCTTCTGGTTGGGGTGGGTTAATGCATCAGCTCCTCCCCCAGTGAGAATTAAAACCCACCATGTAACAAGAATGAAAACATCAACTATGTTCACACTTTGGGGCAGTGGGACAGGAGGCCACTTTTGTCTGTCATAAAGCCATTTGCAAAAGGGCTGGGCCAGGGAAGGAGAGAGGAGGGAAGGACCTTCACCAAGCACCCCCACCCCTGACTTCAGCTGCTACAGCTTCTGCCCTATGTTTTGGGGTCCCCTCAAGGCCCTCCGTGACCACTGAGGGGGGTAGGAATGATACTGATGAGCAGTCCCATACCAAAGTCACACTCAGGGCAGGAAGGACTGTGCTGAGGGTGTGGCCAGGTGCAGGGAAGGACCCTGGGGGTCTTGATCTTGTGAGGCCTTGGTTCTTGAGTCTGTGATCCCGACTGCTAGGGGCGGAGTGGGTGTGGGCCGATGACACGGATTACAGCTGGAGCGGTAGAGTGGGCATGAAGAGTGCCCAGATGGTTAGGGTATCACCTCCAAATATTCAGCACCCAGGACTGGGAGTGTTGGTGGCAGTAAGGGAAGGAGGGCTGGGGTAAAAGGCCCTAAGTGGGGGGGAGGCCAAAACCAGGATGGGGAGTGGAGATGGTGGCTCAGACTCTAGCCAGGGAAACATCTAGACTCCAAGCCGGCAGAGAAGAACTACCTTGAGCTGACTGAGCACTCAGCCAGGCCCTAGAGAGTGGCCGCCCAGAAGGCCCCGGCACATTGCACCTCATAGGTGGGGGGCTCACTGTCCTCTTTGTAGCCAGAAGTCTGCAGCTCCTCCCACACCCTGATCCCATCACCCACTTGTTTCCTTCTGCTTTTGATTCTGCATCTGGCTTCCCCTATGATAAGTTGACACCCGAAATGTGGGCTTTCTCCTGTCTGTTTTAGAGGCTGTAGATTCGCATCAGTGCGGAGGTCTTGGCTGCACAAGATAACCGCCCTTCAGAAACGGGGGCTGTCCTCAGAGCACTTAAATATTTTCTTCTAACTCATGTGCTGCTTCAAGGGAGGCTGGGGGCAATCCCCCAAAGAATCTGAAGCCTAGAGGGACTGGATCCCCTGCTCTCTGAAGCACCATCAGAATGAAGCCTCAGCCTCTCTGCACTGAGAGCTGCATTGGTTTTCTCGAGGCCTGAACTCCAGCCCCACTGGCGCACAAAGAGGTGCGTGTGACTTTTCAGGAACATGCCAGCCTCACCAGGAATGACACGGCTGCTTCTCCTCTCGCCATCTAGTCTATCTGGTGACTGCTTTAAAAGCCCTCACGAGTGCTTGGTGGGGGGACCCTGCTGGGTATGCCCCCTCCTGGTACTGCAGGTCTCTTCCTGCTGAGGCATCTGTCCTTGGACTGCTCAGCCCTCCACCCCAGTGCCCTGAGCCATCTTCCCATGCCAGCTTCGCTGCCCTTGGACATGTCACGCCCTGGCAGCCTGGCCCTCCATTTCACTTGCGTTAGTCTTCTGCCCCAGAGGCCGGACTCAGGTTACAAGAGTGCTTAGCACTTAGGAACTGGGATGGAGTAGAGGTGCCCCCTCCCTGAGAGGGTGAGGTACACTAGGCTGTCCTCACACTAGCACTGTGACTGCAGGCTTTGAGCTAGGGCCGAGGAGGGGATGAGGGAGAGGGGCAGAGGAGTGCTCAGATAAGAGCAAGAGACACTTGGCCCTGGCCCAGCAGCTCTCAGACTCAGAAGAGCAAGGTGTATCTCAGGTCAGGAAGCAGCGGAGGAGTTCGTGTGTGCTTGGTGAGGGGGGAGGCGCAGACATTCCGAGTCAGCTCATAGTGCACTGTGGAGGAAGCAAGGTTTTCAGGCCTGGGAATTTTTTTTTCATGATTTATTTATTAGAGAGGGGAGGTGTAAGCAAGAGTGGGAGGGGCAGAGGGAGAGCGAGAGAGACTCTCAAGCAGACCCCTCTCTGAGCGGGGAGCCTGATGTGGGGGGTAGGGAGCTCAATCTCAGGACCCTGAGAGGTGAGAGGACCCGAGGTGAAACCACGAGTCAGCCACTCAACCGACTGTGCCATCCAGGCAGCCCCTGGGCCTCAGAGACTTTGACTGGAGACTCTGGCTAGGGAGAGCATGCAAGCCTGGGCCAAGGGCAAGGTGGTTCTGGGGTCCCTGTTTCTGACCCAGGACGGGAGGCAGGAGGAGCAGGACATGAGTACCTGGATCCTTGGCTGGTGGCCACCTACACAGAAGTGTCCCTCCTTGGCTCCTAGAGATGTCATGGGGGTGGGGGAGAACGTTGTGAGAGCCTAGTGTCCAGTGCTATAGGCTTAAGCAAAAGGTGAGGGCAATAACTTTACCAAATAAGGGCACAAAGGTAGATGACTTAATAAAGAAGGGTGAATGAAAGCAAGAGGTGACAGGGTCTGCACCAAACACAGTGTTCCCTTCCCTTGAAACTAGCTGTCCCCTTTACCAGCTGGACCCCTAAAGCATCCTAGTAGTGGTCAGCTGCCCAAGGGTCTCCCCATACCCTCTGCGGGAGCGCCAAGCAGGCAGATCAGAAGCCCCAGCTTCCTCCAGGACACCCTCTCTGTACCCACTCTTTCTTCCCTGACGGTACCACTTAGGGCTGTTTGCTGGTGGTGATGTCCTGTGTCCTCGTCTTGCCAACTGCACTGGATGGAAGGCACCCGAAGGGCAAGCCCACATGGTGTCCTTCATTCCTATCTTCTGCTCTCTGTTCGCCTGCCTGACAGGAGTTTCTGAGGAAAAGGCTGCTCCCTTCTTACCAAGGAAGAGGCTCCTGCAGCACTTGGGCGCTGAAGAAGACCACTGGACAGCTAGCTGAAGGCAGGGGGTGCCAGAGCTAGCCTACGCACCTTCCTGAGAAGCCAGGCAGTGCTCCCAGGGTGAAGGCCCTGCCGAAAGGCAAGAGCAGAGAAAGGAGGCAGCCTACCGAGAGAGAGGTGGAGGCTCGCCAGGCCCCTCAGCGGCTCCTGGGCTGCAGGCCATCCTCCTGCTCTGGAGAGTCTGGAACTAAGTAGGGCCCCATGCCCTTCATCTATGAAACCAGCACGGCCCTCTCCTTCCCTCTGCTCCCACTTCTCTGTGACTCCAGCCCTGGCACTGGCATTTGTCCACCTGGTCTTGGCCTTCCCCTTGCGTGGGGCCAGGCAGGCAGCAGTGACAGCCAGATCACAGAACTGTGGCAGCTGGAGGTAGGAGCTGACAGCCCCAGGAGACACTGACACACAGGGGGAAGGCAGCCTGGGCTGGGGCTGCCAGGACATCGCTGGGACCAGGTCTGGGGAGGGCAAGGGAGCACCAGTGCCAAGTATGCCAGGTGAGGGGGGGTGTGGTGCAGGTGGGGGAGAATGGTCTTCCCCTCACAGAATTGCATGGAGGTGTCAAGTCAGGCGTATGTTTCCTGGTGTGGTGCCTGGAGACAAGGGACCTGAGGTGAAGCGTGCCTGTGCCAGAGCTGAGTAAAAGGCTGGAGCCAGGATATCCAAGGAGGAGGGCCCAGGGAAGCGCGGAGTCTGTGCGGAGGACCTCCTGTTCCCGAGCAGGAGAGCAGACCAGATAAGACCTTGGGGCAAGGGAAGAGAAGACCAGACTGGCCCGGCCCTGCCAGCTCGGCCCGGGGAAGGCTGCCTCTGCCCCCATGCAGGCTGAAAGGAGCAACAGCTGGGCTCCACGCCGCCGCCCCCGCCGCGCGCTCCTGCCTATGCAACAAGTGTCACGTCTGCATGTTGGCACATCATCCCGAGTGGCCCGCGCCCCACAACCGGCGCGCGGCCCCTAACCTCCAGGGGCCGGACAAGCTTCAACTCGGGAGGCCAGGCCCCAGGCTCAGGTCAGGCTCCCTCCACTGATCCGTGGGGAGCGGGACATGCTCCCCCCAGGCACACACCCTCCACCACGTGGGGTGCAGGGCGCGGGACCCTGGGCGCACGCCCGCGGCCCCGAGCTCCTCGAACTTCAAGGGGCCGCCCGGAGGGGCAAGGCGCCAGACGGGTGATGCCCGAGACCGAGCCGAGCCCCCTCTCAGAGACAGCGGTCTCCCCGGCCGGCCCGGTCCCCGGCCCGGGGTGCCCTGTCAGTGAGTCCGCGGCCCGGCGCAGCCGGCGCGTGGCTGCTCCTGCTCTGCTAGCGCCCGGGTCCCGGGAGGCTGAGAGCGCGCGAGTCGGGGGCGGAGGGAAGGGAGCGCGTGGGCGGCGGTCCAGGAGGGCGGCGAGGGGTGCGCGGGCGAGCCGCGGGGCACGCACTCACCTCCACACGCTGCAGTCAGGGAGAGCCAGAGCAGCAGGAGCGCCTGCATACAGCGCCGCAGATTCATGCTGCTCCTCGGCCGCGCCGCCGCAGCCCGGGCAAGGGGGCGGGGAGGCCGGGCGCCCCGGGGCTGGGAAAGGCGCGAGCCGCGGACCGTGCGTGCGTGCCGGCGCGGAGCTCGCGTGGCTCTCCCGCTGCGCCGCGGGCTGGCCGCCTGCCGCGCCCGTTCGCCGCTGCCTCTCCTGCAGCCTCCCTCTCCTGCGGCGGGGCAGCGCGGCCAAGCGGGCCTCCGCGAGCGGCTCCGGGGACCGCGGCAAGCTCTTTCCAGGAGGCTGGCTGCTCTGCGGAGGCTCCAGCTGCCCGTGGCCCAGACTGCCAGCGAGAATGCTCCCCGCTCACTCCCGGGGCTGCATTTTGTAGCTTGTGGCTTGGCCGCGAGCCCACTTGGTCATGTGGTCATCGGGAGGCCTGGAGGGGGGGCAGGAAGAGGGAGTGGGAGCGAGCCTCCCGCACCGCCCCCCTCCCAGCACGCCTTCTGCAGCCCCAGGCTGGGCGCGAGAGGGAACCTCGAGGTGGCCCCACAACAAAGGCGGCACGGCCGCTCTGACAACCCACAACCGCTCCCAGGACAATGCCCGCCTGGCCGGAGGCCAGAGGGTTTCGGAGACCTGAAGGATTTCAAACACAGGAAGCATTTGGGGCAGTGGAGGGGCACACTTAACCCTTTCTCACCTCGCTTCCTTAAGGGCTGTCAAGGAACCTGGGCGCTCCAGGTTCCTGGCCCAGGCTGCCCCCACTCATCCCCTCCACCTCTGAACGGCTCCTTCCCGCTGTCACTCCCCAGCCAAGACACCTCCCTTTCCCACTGGCCCTCCTTTTTCCTCTGCATCTTCTCCATCCCCATCTTTGGGTGGGTTTGTATTGGGGGTGACTGTTTAGGCTTGTGCCCAAGACAGCTTAATTGCCTGGGGCCCCCAGGAGGCACCCTCTACCTGGAATGCCCACCCCACCCCATCCTGCCTCCCAGCTCTTCCTTCTTGCAATAGCACCTCAAATCTCATCTCATCCAGAAGACTTGCCTGGGTGACAGAAATCCAGGAAGGGTTGCCTCCCCCCTCTCCCTGCCCGGCCCAGGACTCCCCCTCGCTGTTGGGACGAGCAGCAACTTCTAGGGTGTCCCCTTTCATGTTCCCCATCATCATGAGGTGGACAGTTTACCCAACTCTGAACAGTCTAGACTGCATTCATTTTGCCCCTATTTGGGATTCTCCCTTTTGTAATTGGGTCCTGAAGCTATTGCCTTCCTAAGCTAGACTGTCAGCTCTTACAGGCTGGGAGCTCCTAAGGGAAGGGACTGCCTGTATGAGCGGCAGTCTTCTCATTCTTCTGCGTCTTTCCACAGTCCCTAGTATCGGACTGCACATAGGTGGCACTCAACACATGTTAAAAGACTACATCAAAAGGTGTTTCTGCATTTCAGCCAGCCACGCAGATTCTGGAAGTGGAGGTCCAGCTTTACACACAAAAGTACATTGGACAGTGTGTATGTGTGCCACAGACGATGTGAGAGGCCCTGGTATATTTAAAATATTTTTGAAATGTTGAAACCATCCAATGTGTACACAATTTATTGATTGTCAGTCTCCCCCCACCAAAACTGTCAGCTCCGCAAGAGAGGGAGCTCTGCTTTGTTCACAGCTGCAGCCCCAGAACCGGAACACCAACTGGGATAGGGCTGCTGCTCAGTACATAATTATGAATATATAAATGAACTTTTCAAAACATCCTTATTGCCTCAATAAAGGCAGTGGGAAGGGAATAAAATAGAGTTCCTGTTAATTGTTGATGGTCCCATAAGCCATAGCCCAGTAGGAAAAAGGCAGACATGTGACACAGAGCACCTCTCATCATCCGTCAGGCCTAGGCTGTGAGCAGTGGGCATTTGTAATATGACATCATTTCCCCTGGTGCTGTCCTGCTGGAGAGAGTCTTCCAACCAGGAGGAAAATCACCTGGCCTCTGGTCTCCACTCTTATGAGGTATAGGACCTTGCCAGTGTCATCTACTTACTGGATTTCATGAGGATGATCATCTCCACCCTCCCCTCTTCAGGGTTTTTAGGGAATTAAATGAGATAACATACCTGAAGTCACGTGCAAATGGGAACTAAACCCTCGTAGGGTCGTTTTTAGGAAACGTGACCCTCCATCCCCTGATTGATCAAGCCCATGCAACCCCAAACGTGGCTTGCCCCCAACACTAGGTTAATAGAAGCGTTTATATTTAATCTCACGTTTACTAGGGTGTGTATGGGTTATTTGCCTAGTGGTTAGAGCTGCACTTTCCAATATGGTAGATATGAATAACATTTAAAATAAATCCAAAAAGTCATTCCCTCCGTGGCACTGGCCGCATTTCAATTGCTTAGTAGCAACGTTTGGCCAGTGGCTACTGAATTGGACAGCACAGAATAGAAGCTTCCAGTCATTGCTGGAAGTGCTATCGACAGTGCTGGGTTAAGCACCTTCTTCCTTTTTCTATAATCCTTTTCCCCACTTTACCTACTCTTCAAAATACACAAGGGAAAAGATAGGAAAACACAGCAATAGTATTTAAGGCAAGCAGCACTCAGTAAGTAGAAGGCATGCATTTAAAAGCAAGATTTAAAGAGCTGAACACATGGGAGCATCATGTTTTAATCGAACCCTTCTCTCCATTTAGCCAAACTACATCCATCTTTCCAGTCTGGATCCAAGATCTCATCTTCCTCATTTCTCAGGCCGCTCTTGCCTGCAGAGGCTTCGCCCTCTGTAACAGCCATGGCTGTACCTTTCATTGGCAGTCACTCTTGCGATGAGTTGGGAACACTTGTATTTGCATGCCATGCTTTATGGGGCTGTGAAGAGGGTCCACCACCAGCATACCTTCTGGAATTGAGGCACATAAGACAAGGAATGCAACTCTGATTGCTCACTCTGAAACCCCCACGGGATCCCGTATTTCTTAATGTCATATTCAAGGGACCGGTTTTCATATCTGTCTCCACTCACCAGACTTCAAGGTCACGGGGATGACTGTACCTAAGACAGTGCCTAGCACATACTTGGCACTTGGAAACTGCTTGCCGAAGAAATAACTGTTGGCATAACTCTGTGCTGCCTTTGTTCACTCATTCAAGAAAATGAGACTATTGAGTTAATATCAGCAAATAAATGTTTTAAGGTGTTTCTTCAGGGGCGAGGAGGAGGTACATGAAACCACCCTCACTCTCCTGCCCTGAGGCAGCAAGCAGCTGGTGAGGTGCATTGTTGCACATAAGGATTGGGCCAGGGGCAAGACTCAGTTTCCGATCAAAGTCAGGGGCAATCCTGGGGGCAGGGGTAGGACTCAGTGGATTACTGAGATAACTGACCTGCGTGAAGCCATTCTGTGACTTGTCACCCTCATCACTGCTGTGTACAAGCTATTCAGCATTGCTTAGTGTCCTGTCACCATCACCACCACTGGTTGGTGCTGTTCCGTGGACTCACCCAGCTCTCTGTCCTTTGGGTTTGAGCGAGCACTGTGCTCTCTTAGAAAGAAGTCATGCTTTTGGAATTTCAAATAACCGAATTCAAATTCCACCTCCGCAATCTCATTCATTAACTGTGTAACCTTGGGAAAGTTATTTAACCTCTCTAAAATTCCGTTTCTTCAGCTGTTAAATGAGGGTAGTAATAGTACCTACCTTATTATGCTTGCGAGATTAAATGAGATAATGCAAAGAAAGAACTTAGCAGCATGGTCCCCAGTAATTGCTCATTCAATATTAGTTTTCTCTTTTTCCTGTCATAATCCTCCCATTTAGGGCTCTGGCCTCTGGCCTCTGGCCTCTTGAAACTGATCAAGAAGGAAAGGCTCTGTCTTTACTTGGCTCCATCCACACCTGTCTTTTGAGTAGCCATCACAGCTGCTCACTGTCTTATTCCCCAAAGGCACCAATCTCTGCCGGTGCTAGTCTGATGAATGCCCTTGACTCAGAGTTAATGTGTGATAGTGGTTTGAGGTTTTGCCTCCTAGGTATGGTATACATTTTAATGGGGGCCTTTGGGAGATAATGTCCTACCCTAGGGTAATATCAAGCTTCACCCTTTTCTAAATAAGATTTTATTTATTTATTTGAGAGAGAAAAAAGCACAACTGTGGTGGAGGGTTGCGGAACAGAGGGAGGGAGAGAAGCAGACTCCCTGCTAAGCAGGGATCCCGAAGCGATGCGATGCTTGATGCAGGGCTTGATCCCAGGACCCTGAGATCATGACCTGAGCCAAAGGCAGATGCTTAACCAACTGAGCCACCCAGGCTCCCCAAGTTTCACCCTTTTGAACAAGGGGACACTTTAGTGACTTTCGTTTAGCTGCTCTAAATAGAGCTCATCCTGCTTCAGAGTCAACACAAAGAGGGATTACCTTTGGCAACTTACAACTTACAACCCTACTTTTAACCTGTATCCAGCCACTGAAACCAAAGTGCAATGCCATTGCAGCCCATTCCTCTTCGCCTGTCCCCAAAGATGATGATGATAATGCCGTGTGTCAAGCACTGTACTGAAGGCTTCACATGTGTTAATTCATTTAAATGAATGAATCACACCTATGAAGTAGCCCGATTCCTTATCATCCCCATTTTACAGATGAGGCAACTGAGCGTTACAGAGGTTAAGCAAATTTTCCCATTTGCCTAACCTCAAAGCCCTCACTGAAGGCTCTTCCCTCACTGAGGTTTAAGAAGCAAATTCTCACATCTCGAGCCCTATATAACAATTAATCTGTACTTTAAAAAGATATTACAAGTAAAAATGTATTGACCTTGAGAAACAGTGCTGGTATATTTAATACTGCTTCTAATTTATCATAGGAATTACTTCCCAAAGATGTTAATCACAGCTAGACTGAAAGAGTATTTGGGAGATGTGGTGCTGGTGTTTACATAAGTACATCTCATTATAAATCTACTGGAGATCCAAAGGGATTTGCCTTTGTGGAATTTGAAACAAAAGAACAAGCAGCAAAAGCTACTAAGGTAGGTCCCGAACCTTTGAAAAGAAAGTTTTTCTTGACCTTCCTGAATTGTACTCTCCAAGCGTCCTGTTCTCATCTTGGAGGCTCACTTTACTTGCACTTATAACACTGAACTCATACAGTCTTGAATCAAGTAAGCAGTGAAGCATATGGGTTCTGGAATAAGGCAGCTCTGTCACTTACAGACTTGGGGCAAATTATTTGCTCTTACTGAGTCTTAGGGTCCTCATCTGAAAAAAGGGCCATTACCTAGCTCTCTGAGTTACTGGAAGGATTACATGAATCTATACCTATAAAGTACTTGGTATAGTGCTCGGGCCTCCTAGTAAGGCAGACCTTATATAAATGTTATATATTCTCATAGATATTTGTATCTATGTCTTCAAAATACTATGAGATAGTTACACTATGTCTTACCCAAAGCAAATACTCAATAATTGTTCATTGAATGCAGAGACTGTATAGTCATATTAATAATCACTCTGGGTTTCTTTTTTTAAAATTGTGTTATGTTAGTCACCATATGGTATATCATTAGTTTTTGATGTAGTGTTCCATGATTCACTGTTTGCATATATCACCCAGTGCTCCATGCAATAACATGCCCTCCTCAATACCCATCACCAAGCTCACCCATCCCCTCCCTTCTAAAACTCTCCTTTTGTTTCTCTGGGTCTATAGTCTCTCATGGTTTGTCTCCCACTCCAGTTTCTCCCCCTTCATTTTTCCTTTCTCCTAATGTCCTCCATGCTATTCCTTATGGTACACAAATAAGTGAAACCATGTAGTAACTGACTTTCTCTGACTTATTTCACTCAGCATAATCTCCTCCAGTCCCATCCAAGTTGATGCAAAAGTTGGGTATTCATCCTTTCTGACGGCTGAGTAATATTGCATTGTGTATATGGACCACATCTTCTTTATCCATCCATCTGTTGATATATATCATGTCCTGATTTGGATACTTTTATTTGGGCAAAATCATCATGACTTGTCCAGTGGGTTCTTAGATGGATCAATACCAACAGTTAGCAGCAGCACAAAGATGTGGATGTCCCCCACCCCCAGTCACAACAAAAATATGTGAATGTCCCCCACCCCCAGTTATGTCGTGGTTGTTAATACTGGAGTACTGTAAAAACTACAGTGGGGGGAAAAAGTACAGTGAGAGAGGACATCTGGAGAATGATGAGTCTGGCCAGTAATCAATCAGAGAAATCTCATAACAGAAAAAGCCCCAACCCCCTCATTATGCAGATGGAGAAATTGAGGCCCACAGGGGAATAGTGACTTGCCCAAGGTTACCAGAAAGCTGATGGCCAAGTCAGGATGAAGATCTAGGTCCAAGTAACTCCCGACTCCTGCTTTTCCCTGCATGCCTTCCCAGCAGAGAGCTCCCGCTCCCTGGTTGAGCAGAGCCCTGGCTGGCTGTGAAGGCACTTGGAACTCTGTGGTTAGGCGCACAACCCTCATTCCACAACTCTGCCCTTCCGGAGCACTCATCATGCTGTGTCTTTTCAATATCACTCATCCAATTTGGTCCATAAGACATAAGCATTTAGCTTATGAGCAAAGAAATTCAGTAGCAGCAACATTATTTAAGTATTTAAGAAGAGCCTTTAAAGCTACTTAACGGGAACCTGAAAAACAGCAGAAAAGGCTAGCTGCTACTTGATGCCCCACTAACCAGCTCCATGACGATTGATCGTTGCTTGGTTAAGCACCAGCAGAGAACATGAATGTTCACCGTCTCGTTATTAAGCATCCATCTTTGGAATTCTATTGGCCAGAGTTGAACTTTCTAACTCTTCTCTATCCACTAGGGCCACAAGCACAGTTCTTGCCATAGAGTAGATGCTTAAGACATCTTCAGTGATTAACTTACCTGTTGTGGGGGTGGGACGGTTTTAATCAGAGAACATGGTGTTTATTATGCAGAACGTAGCCTGGAACCTAGTCTATGAATCAAAGACCTTCATGACCATTTGGAGGACAAAACAAAACAAAACAACAACAACAACAACAAAATAAAAACCTGGTTGTTGG
The DNA here is from genome assembly GCA_004024625.1 of Mellivora capensis. Classification (NCBI taxonomy): domain Eukaryota; kingdom Metazoa; phylum Chordata; class Mammalia; order Carnivora; family Mustelidae; genus Mellivora; species Mellivora capensis. The sequence continues at coordinate 43,059 of PISX010004987.1, read as the reverse complement.
GATTTGTTGGACTTGGCTATGATTTCTTCTGCATCTAGCTGTGTGATTCACCTCTTACCTTGGTGTCCGAATCCTCCTAATCCTGATCATCACTGGATCCTAACTCTGCCCATAGGCAGAGAGCTTGTCTCTCACACTTGCCCTTTCCCCAAGTGCACAGAGTCAAATACCAACCATTATGAGTTATCACTTTTGGAAAAATGAGAAAAGTAGCCATGTTGCAATATAACTGCCCTACCCGTGTTTGCACCCCCAGTATTCGTCACTGCACCTGAGCCCTACTGCATGCTAAACCTTTCCACAGGATACCTGGCAGCCACTTCCAGAGGGGCTCCAAATGTCCCAGGGACGCTTATTCCACTTACAGGTGTCTTCCAACTTCTTTGCAAACTATATACATTCTCCAGTTCTCTTAAGAGATAACAGAAGGTCCCTCACAGACGTAGCTCATTCGACACAATAATCATGTTCCTGAAAAATATTACGGCAATAGAATTCAGATAAGCAGCCATGTCTTTCAAATGTCTTCAAAAGGATCATTGTTTACTAGTGAAATAGGTCCTAATAGAGATCCTCCAAGAAGGTGAAGAGCTATGGCTCTGCTCTTGTTGCCATTCCAGCCCCATAGAGTTGCCCCATTTTCCTTGCCTCCTGCCCAATTCCCTCTGATCCTTTGGACTGTCTCAGAGCCACTCAGGTCCCTGTTCCTCCTGTTGGTTGTTCAGAGCAATTTCATTTCCTCTGCACATCCTCTATGACGTCTCCCAGGGGCCTCCATCCTGCCTCCCCTCCGGGGTCTATAAATACTTTAGTCTCCCAGGGGAAGCAGCCAAATTCCTTCCTCAGGCAGTAAGGCCCTTGTGAGTGGCCCTAGGATAGCCACTCCTGAAAGAGCAGGTTTATCTCCAAGGCCCAGTGGGCCATCGAAACTTTCTTCCTCTTACTTTGCCAGCTATCTTATTAAATCTTAAATCTTATCTTAAACCAGGTGGGATGTTATCTGATCTCAAATTTGGTACCTTTATGTACTGAGCCAGAATAGAGACTGCTGGGGACTAGGTGTTGAGTCTATACTGGTTTGGTTATGGGTTTAGAGCTCTGAAATAATGAGATTAAAGTCAGAGGGATAATCTGGGTCAGTTTTGCTCCATCCCAAATCCAAGTTTGTACCCCTAAAATGATCAGAGATTGGTACCAATCATCACACATGTCCTAACCCTAGTCACAGACCGAGATTTTCTTGCTTTCTCTCTTCTTTGTCTTTCATACATTTCCTGAACACATAAAGAGAAGATACAATAGTGTACCAACCTTTAACACATCAGGAGGGGGAAAAGGAAGAAAAAGAAAAGTAGCCATTTTACAGAAAAATCCCATGTATTATTTTCCCAACACCACTGTAACAAATTTCCAAAAATCTGGATGCCTTGAAACAACAGAAATTTACTCTCTCTCAGTCTTGGAGGCCAGTACTCTGAAATCAAGAAGTCTCTGGGGGAGAATGTTTCCTTGCCTCTTTCAGCTTCCGATGGCTCCAGGCATCCCTTGTTGGGGCTGCATCACCATCCCATAATCTTCTCCTCCTCTGGCTGAGTGATCTCCCTATGCCTCACTCTTATAAGGATACTTACAATTAAATTTAGGGACCACCTGGATAATTCAGGGTGCTCTCCTTTAGAGATCCTTAACTTAGTTACATCTACAAAGACCTTTTATCCAAATAAGAGGCCATGCACAGGTTCCAAGGTTTATTATGAGGACCTACGTTTGGGGGGAACCACCACTCAACCCACTATGCCTCACTACCTTCATTCACATCCCTGGAGTGTTGGAAATCAAAAGAGCATGAATTTTCTGTCAGTTTTACCTCTAAATCTCTCTCAAGTCTGTATACTCACGTAGGTTGCTGCTGCTCCATCCTCATTCAGTCTTCGTCATTTCTCACACATCATTGTCCACAGCAACTGGAATGGTCATGCTGGCCTCACGCTGCTTGAAGACCTTCTGTAGACCCCCATGGCTCTGAGGATCAAGGTCCAATTCTCTGTCATGGTTTGCAAGGCCCTGCACAATCTAGCCCCTGCTCACCTTGCCAGACTCCCCTCTTACCTCTCACCCTCTTTCTGTCTGCAATGGCATATCCCTTCCTGTCACAATGCCTTCCCAGTACTCTCCTCTCCTCTTAGAAAATGCTCTACCCCACCCTATCATCTCGTGGCTAACACCCATCATCCATCAGCTCAACTCTAAGGTCAAATAACTCTTTCTCAAGAGATGCTTTCTCTGGCCTCCAGACTGGTTGAGAGTCCCCCGTAATAGCATCTCTCATAGTTTGCAATTAGCTTTGTGTTGCATTAATGTCTTTCTGCCCTCTCCCCAGCTTAACTAAACTGAGCCCCACAAGGGCAGGGACTGTGGCTGTCTGGTCCCATCACTATGTCTTCAGCATTTAATCAGTTGTCTGATGCATAGTAGGTGTTCCATCATGATTTGAATGAATATATGACTGGGTGAGTGAATGGAGTAGTCTGAACATCTGTGTTCTGATCCCTCAAGTTCCTCTCCTAAAAAATGAGAGAAACCATGCCTATGCCAGGGGGTTGAATAAGAATCAAAATGAAATAACAGAGAAGGGGCTTTATAAACCTTGAGATGCCTTACTAATTTAAGGAATTGTTATGCTATTGGCTGATACAACCAGTTTTGGCAGGGGGATGGGGAGGTGCACTGCACAGGTTGTAGGCACAGTGGGAGAAATGAGGGTGGAGATGAGGTATGATACTTGATGTCTACATTCCTCTGAATGGGAGAGGTTTCTGTGGCTTTACTGTATAGGATGAAATTACAAGAACACTCAATTTCCCTGCTCCAGACTTGAGGCTCCTAACATATCACCCTCTGGGATCAAAAGAAAATGCCACCCTCCTTCGGTGTAAATGTTGCTTGGAGTCACCCTGGGTCTTTGGAGTTTTGATTGTCTTCCTTTCCAGCATCTCCTCCAGGTGCAATCCGAGGATAGGGCAACAGAGCCTCCTGGGCTGAGTCCAGCTTCACCGGTGCTTCCCACGAGGTGATCTATCAGCCGTAGCACTGGCTTAGGGAGCTGCCAGCTGACAAATTACTTTGAAGTGTGCCCCTTGGCTTTTCATTCTTTTCCTTCCTTGCCTTCTTGGCTTTCACTGCTAACTGGAGGGAGGAGGGACGGGGGAGAGTAGCACCCCCTTCCTTCTGTTTCTCTTGCACGTCCATCTAAAAGGCATCTCTGGAGACTTGACATTCCAGGGCTTTAGTTTCTTACATTTGATTTCCCCAGACCCCATCAAGTCATAATCTCCTTTCCTGCAGAGAAGGGACACTTCCACCTCTTCCTCCATATCCTCTTAGCTCCTTGCATTTGGGTCAAGAGACCTAAAAAGGCCATTTCTCATTTCCATCTTGTCTTCCATTGTTTTCTCCCGTGGGATGTCTACGCATTCAAGGACCTAAGGTACCTCACTGGTCTGGAATGTCCATGGCGAGCCGATCCTCTGAATCATAAACTTAAAGAAATTGGAAAGAGTGGAGCTCATTAGGCTGTCATTTCCCCAGTTTCCTCTTCTGACCTGGATGTCTTCCCACTGGCTTGCCGGTGCGCTTCCCTGCTCTGTTGTTCCACTGGACTCTAAGGATCTGTCTACAGGGTCCCAGAAAGGTGAAAACCAAAGGCATGTCTCTGAATAATCCAAGCAAAATCCCCAGCTTGGTCTCAATGATTTGGGTATTCTAGTATGAAGCCCTATTTTGATACCGAGCTTCAAGAATATTCCCTCTAATAGGTGCCACAGAACTGGAGCTGGAAAGGACCTTGCAGCTTATCTGTTCAAAGACCTGCTCCTTTTTTGTTTATAGTTTTATTGAGGTATAATTGGCATATAGTAACCTGCACGCTTTGCATGCCATGTACAAAGAGTGTATAATTTGCTAAGTCTTGACATACACATACCTCTGTGAAACCATCACCACCATCGAGTTTCCATCATTCCCTATAATTTCCCTTTCACTCTTTGTAATCCATCTCTCCATCCGCTCCCCAGTACCCCATCCCCAGGCAACCACTGATGGGCTTTCTGTTACTATATAACTTGCATTTTCTAGAATTTTATATAAATGGAATAACACAGCGGGCGTTTTTCTTCTTTGCTGGCTTCTTTCAACTGGCAAAATTATTTTGAGATTCATTCACATTGTTGTATGCTTTAATAGTGTTGTATCCATCAGTAGGATGTTTCTAATTTTTGGCCATTGCAAAATAAAATGCTGCTATGAACAATCATGTACAAATTTTTGTGTATATATATGTCTTCAGTTTTCTTGGGGATATGCCTACAAGTATTTACCTGAGTCCTATGGTCTTTCTGTTTAACCACCTTTTTAAAAAGATTTATTTATTTATTTGAGAGAGGCGGTGAGGGGGAAGGACAGAGGGAGAGGGAGAGAGAATCTTAAGTAGATTCTGCATTGACTATGGAGCCCAGTGTGGGGCTCCACACAGGGCTCAAGCTCATGACCCTGAGATCATGACCATGAGATCACCACCTGAGTAGAAACCAAGAGTCCAATGCTTAAATGACCACACCACCCAGGCACCCCTATGTTTAACCTTTTGAGGAACACCAAACTATTGTCCAAATCAGATGTACCATTTTATAATCCCACCAGCAACATATGAGGTTCCTATTTTTCCACATCTTACCAAAACTTATTGTCTGTCTTTTTAATTTTAGACATTCTAGAGATGTGAAGTGATATTGTGGTTTTGATTTGTATTTTCCTAATGACTACTGATATCGAGCATCTTTTAATGTGTTTATTGGCCTTTTCTACATCTTCTTTGCAGAAATAGCCATTCAAAGCTTTTGCCCATTTAAAAAATTGAGATATAATTCATATAGCATAAAATTCACCATTTTAGGGGTACCTGGCTAGCTCAGTCAGGAGAGCATGTGACCCTTGATCTTGGGGTCATGAGTTCAAGCCCCATATTGGACATAGAGATTATATATTTAAAAATTCACCATTTTAATGTGTACAGCTCAGCAGCTATTAGTATATTCACTAAATTGTGCAACCATCACCACTATCTAATTCTTGAACACTTCCATCACCCCCAAAAGAAACTCCATATCTATAAGCAGTCAGTTCCATTTCACCCCTTCTTCCAGCCCCTGGAATCTACTAATCTACTTTATATCTCTATGGATTTGCCTTTTCATGCATTTTATATAAGTAGAATCCTATAATATGAATGGCTTCTTTTACTTAGCATAATGTTTCAAAGTTCATCTGTGTAGCAGCATGTTCCAGTATTTTGCTCATTTTTACAGCTGAATAATAGTCCATTGTGTGGATATACTACATTTGTTTATCCCTGCATCAGTTGATGGACATTTGAGTTGCTACCATATTTGAACTGTTATAAATAATGCTGCTATGAGCTTTATGTACAAATTTTGTGTGTGTGTGAAAGTGTTTTCAGTTCTCCTGGGATGTATATCCTGAGGAATGGAACTGTTCAGTCATATGGTAAGTCTATGATTAACCTTGGGAGGAACCACTGGAGTGTTTTTTACAGCAGCCAAACCATTTTACATTCCCACCAGGAATATAAGAGGGTTCTAATCTCTCCACATCCTCCCCCAAACGTTTCTTTTCCATTTTTTTATTATGTCCCATTGTAATAGGTGTGAAGTGTTATCTCATTGTGGTTTTGATTTGCATTTCCCTAATGACTAATCATGTTTCATGTACTGTTTGGCCATTTGTATGTTTTCTTTGGAGAAATGTCTATTCAAGTCCTTTGCCCATTTTTTACTTGAGGTATTTTTCTTTTTATTGTTAAGTTGTAAGAATTCTTTATATATTGTGGGATAGTAGAATCTTATCAGACATAAGATTTGCAAATATTTTTTCCATTCTGTGCATTGTCTTTTCACTCTCTTGATAGTGTCCTTTGACTCACAAAAGTTTTTAATTTTGATGAAGTCCAAATTTGTCTATTTTGGGGGGTTGCTTTTTTTAAAAAGATTTTATTTATTTATTTGACAGACAGAGATCACAAGTAGGCAGAGAGGCAGGCAGAGAGAGGAGGAAGTGAGGCTTGATCCCAGGACCCTAGGATTATGACCTGAGCTGAAGGCAGAGGCTTTAACCCACTGAGCCACCCAGGAACCCCATGGGTTGCTTTTACTTTTGGAGTCATATCTAAGAAACAACTGTCTAATCCAAGGGCACACAGATTTATACCTGTTTCCTTCTAAGAATTTTATAGTATTACTTCTTACATTTAGGTCTATGATCTATTTTGAATTAATTTTATATATGCCATAAGAAAGAAGACCAACATCATTCTTTTGCATGTAGCTATGCATTTGTCCCAACACCATTTGTTGAAAATACTATTCCCTTTTCCATTGAATTATAAATAGTATTGTTTTAAAATTTCAGTTTCCAATTGTTCCTAGTACGTAGAAATAAAGTTGATTTGCACATATTTTTTAAAAAATTTGTTTATTTTAAAGATTTTTACTTATTTATTTGACAGAGAGGCAGGCAGAGAGAGAGGAGGAAGCAGGCTCCCCGCTTGAGCAGAGAGCCCAATGCGGGGCTTGATCCCAGAGCCCAATGAGGGGCTTGATCCCAGGACCCTGAGATCATGACCTGAGCCGAAGGCAGAGGCTCCCAGGCGCCCCGATTTGCACATATTGATCTTGTATTCCGAAACCTTCCTAAAGTCACTTATTTGTTCTAGTAGATTTCTCATTAGATTTTCCACATAGATCATCATGTTATCTGCAAATAAAGTTGGTTTTACTTCTTACTTTCCTTGCATTTTGTTTCATTTTCTTGACTTTTTGCACTGGTTAGAACTTCTAGTAAAATGTTGAATAAGGACAGACATCTTTGTCTTACTCCTAATCTTAGGGGAAAAGAATTCCATAATTGACTGTTAAACATTATGTTACCTGTAGGCTTTTCATAATACTCTTCATCAAGGTGAGGACATTTTCTTCTATTTCTAGCTTGATGAGAGTTTTCCTTAGGAATGGATGCTGGATTTTATCAAATCCTTTTTCTGAATCTATTGAAATAAACATATGGGGTTTTTCTTTTTTTTTTAATTTATTATTATGGTGAATTACTTTGCTTGATTTTCTAATGGTAAATCAACCCTGTCTTCCTGGGATAAACCTCACTTGATCATGGATGTATTCTCCTTTTAATATATTGTTAGATTTGATTTATTAATTTTTTTTTATCTGTGAGAGACATTAATCTGTAGTTTTCTTGTTATGAGTTTTTCTGGTTTTGTTATCTGGTTAATGCTGATAAGAAACATAGAATTAATGGAGAAGTATTCCATCCTTCTCAAGTTTCTGGAAGATTTTGTATAGAATCAGTATTACTTCTTTAAGTGTTTCATAGAATTCACCATTGAAGTCATCCAGCCTTGAAGTTATCTTTGTAGTAAGGTGGTTAACTATAAATCCAATTTCCTTAATGGAAGGCTATTCACAGTACCTATTTCTTCTTGAGTGAGTTTTTGTATTTTATGTCTTTCAAGAAGTCTGTCCATTTCATCTAAGTTGTCAAATTTAGTGTCAGAAAGTTGTTCATAATATTCCCTTAGTATCCTTTTAATATCTGTAAAATCTGTAGTTCTATCACCTCTGTCATTCCTCATATAGTAATTTGTGTCTTCTTTCTTTTCCTGATGTTCCCTGGCTAGAGATTTATCAATTTTATTGATCTTCTCCAAGAACCAGCTTTTGGCTTCATTTATTTTCTCTATTGTTTATTTCTTGTCTAGTTCCTTGATTTCTGCTTTGATCTTTATTATTTCTTTTCTTCTACTTACTTTGGGCCTAATTTGTTCATCTTTCTCTCTAGCCTCCTATGGTGGAAGCTGAAAATCAATGATTTAAGACCTTTCCTCTTTTCTAATACAGGCACTTAGTGATGTCCCACAAATTCTGTTATATTGTCTTTTAATTTTCATTCATTTCAAAATACTTTCTAAATTTCCTTTTGATTTTTTCTTTCTCCATGGATTTTTTTAGAAGCTTATTATTTAGTTCCCAGATATTTGGGAAATTTCCAGAGATCTTTCTCTTACTGGTTTCCAAATTACATTCATTGTAGTCAGAGAATATACTTTGTGTGACTTGGACTCTTTTAAAATTTTTGAGACTTGTTTTATGTCTCAGAATATAGCCTGTCAGTCTTAGTAAATGTGCTTTACACTCTTCAAAAGAATGTATATTCTGCTCTCATTGAGTGGAGTGTCCTATAAATGTCACTTAGGTCAACTTAGTTGATAGTATTCATATCTTATGTATCCTTGCTGATTTTCTGCCTACTTACTCTATCAATTTTTGAGGCATGAGTGTTGAAATCGCCAATTACAATTGTTGACATTTCTCTTTCTGCTTGAGGTTCTGTTAGTTTTTGCTTCATTTATTTTGAAGCTCTGTTATTAGGGGCATACACATTTAGGATTGTTATATCCTCTTGTTGAATCGAACCGCTTTTCCCTATGAAATAACCTTCTTTATTTCTGGTAATGATTTTGCTTTAAAATATACTTCATCTCCTATTAATATAGCTGTTCTATATTTCTTTTGACTAGTGTTAACATGGCATTTCCCCCATACTTTTACTTTATTAAAGTATTTTAAAAGATTTTATTTATTTATTTGAAAGAAAGAGAGAGAGAGAGAGAGAGAGAGCATGATGGGGGCAGGGAGAGGGAGAGAGAGAGAGTCTTAAGCAGACTCCGTGATGATCATGGAGCCAGACCCAGGGCTCGATCTCACAACCCTGAGATCATGACTTGAGCTTAAACCAAGAGTTAGACGCTTAACCAACTGTGCCAGCCAGGCGCCCCTACTTCTTTTTTAACATATTTTTAATGTTATAGCTAAAATACGTTACTTCTAGGTAGCATATACTTGGTTCTTGCTTTCATATCCAATCTGACACAGTTAGGTTTAAATATATCACTTTGTTATTTGTTTCTATTTACCCCATCTGTTCTTTGTTTTCTTTTTTCTTCTTTTCTGTCTTCTTTGTGACTAATTGAAATTTTTTATTCCATTTTGTCTCACTTTTTGGTTTATCATTGTAACTCTTTGTTTTGTTATTCTAGTGGTTACTTAGAGGTTTACAGTAAACATCTTTAACTTAATCAATCTTCAAGTGATATACCAGATCCCATATACTATAAAGACTTCACAATAGTGTATGCCTCCTTTTCCCTTCCCAACATTTGTGCTATTGTCATCATATCTTTTATATTAACATATTTATAGACTGTAAACATTTTTCATTTAAACAGCCATTATCAAAGATATTTAAATAATTTTTTAAACGTCTTATGTATTTACCCATGTAGTTGTGATTTTTAGTGTTCTTCCTTCCTTTGTGTAAATCTGTTTTCATCTGTTATCATCTTCCTTCCATTTCTTCTAGTGTGGGTCTGCTTGTGATAAATTCTGTCAGCTTTTGTATGACTATGAAATGTCTTTATTCGGGTTTCTTTTTTTTTTTTAAACAGGCTCCATGCCCAATGCAGAGCCCAGTGTGGGGCCCAGTGTAGGGCTTGAACTCACGATACTGAGATCAAGACCTGAGTTGAGATCAAGAGTCAGGCACTTAACAGACTGAGCCACCCCAGTGCCTCTGGCCTTCCTTTTTGAAAGATATATTTTCCTGAGGATAGAATCCTTTGTTGACAATTCTTTTCTTTCAGTACTTTAAACATTTTGTTCCACAGTCTTCTCACTTGTATTGTTTACAATGAGAAATCTTATCTTTGTTTTTCTGTACCTAACATGTCTTTTTTTCAGGCTGCTGTTAAAAATATTCTCCTTAGGGACGCCTGGGTGGCTCAGTTGGTTAAGCAGCTGCCTTCGGCTCAGGTCATGATCCCAGCATCCTGGGATCGAGTCCCACATCGGGCTCCTTGCTTGGCAGGGAGCCTGCTTCTCCCTCTGCCTCTGCCTGCCACTCTGTCTGCCTGTGCTCCCTCATTCACTCTCTCTCCCTCTCTCAAAAAAAAAATATTCTCCTTAACGCTGCTTTTGAGCATTTTGATTATGATGTGCCTTGATGTAGTTTTCTCCATGTTTCTGGCACTTGGACTTTGCTGAGTTCCTTGGATCTCTGGGTTTCTAATTTGCATCAGATTTGGAAATGTGGGGTATATCATTTCTTCAAACAGTTCCTCCCACTTGTCTCTTTTTCAGGGACTCCAATTATATTTATATTAGGCCACTTGAATTTTTCCTACAGCTCGATGATGCTGTGTTCATTTCTTTTCAGTGTGTGTTTCATTTGGAATCGTTTCTGTTGCTACATATTTAAGTTCACTAGTGTTTTTTTCTGCATTATCTAATCTGTCATTAATCCCACTGAAGGTACTTTCCACCCCACATGTTGGAGTTTTCACCTTTGCTAATTTGATTCAGACATTTCAAAATTATCTTCCATTGTCTCCATTTAATTTTGAGCATATGGGATACAGTTGTAATAACTTTTAAAATCTTTTTTTTAAAGATTTTATTTATTTATTTGACAGAGAGAGATCACAAGTAGGTAGAGAAGCAGGCAGAGAGAGAGAGGAGGAAGCAGGCTCCCCGCTGAGCAGAGAGCCCGATGCGGGGCTCGATCCCAGGACCCTGGGATCATGACCTGAGCCGAAAGCAGAGGCTTTAACCCACTGAGCCATCCAGGCGCCCCCAGTTGTAATAACTTTTAATATCCTTGTTTACTAATTCTACCATCAGGGCCAGTTCCAGTTTATATTTTAATTAATTAATTTATCTGCTCCTTACGGGTCATAGTTAACTGCTCTGTCCATGCCAAATAATTTTTTTTGAATGCCAGATATTATGAATTCTACCTTGTTGGGTTTTTTATATGCTTGTATTGCTTTATCAGTGCAAGTTTGTTTGTCTGGAAACATTCTTGGTTGTTACAACTGGAGGGTGCTATGGGTATTCAATATGTAGAGTCCAAGCATGATGGCAAACATCCTATAATGTTCAGGACAGCCCCTGCAACAATTATTATCAGGTTAAAAATGTCAGTTGTTCTAAGGTTGAGAAACCCTGCTATAAATATTCTTGAGCTTTGTTCTGGGACTCAATTAAGTTTCTTGGAAATTGTTTGACCCCTTTGGGTGTTGCTGTTAAGCTGCGTTAGATGAAACCAGAGTGGTGCTCGGCCTGGAGCTAATTATTCCCCAATACCAAGGCAAGACCCTTCTGTGTACTCTACCCAATACCCCAGTTTCAGCCGATTGGGAACTGGCACTATTCTCAGCCCTGTGTGAATTCTGAACACAGTTCACTCTAATAATTTCATATAGTTCTCTCCCCAGTATTAGACGGTGTCCTCACACATGCTCCTGAGCCTATACAGAGTTTGTTCCATCCCTTTTTCACCCCTAGCACCCAGCTGATCTCCTCTGGATCTCCTAGAGACACTTCACATTCGCTATTTCTGCTCCTACTCCCACCTCGGATCTACTCGTCCTTTTATAGGTACCAGTGAATGGTGCCAGTCCCCTGAGCTTGAAATCCAAGAGTCACCCCCACTCCTGCCTCGTCATCACCCCTCACCCCACCATGTAATTAATTCGGTTTTGCCAATGTCTACTGCATTCTCTTCTATCTTTCCACTTCCACCTTCTCTGCCCTAGCTTGGGCCATTATTACCATAGGAAGGCCCCAACTTGCACCTCCAGCATTCCCTGCTACTCCTCCTAAACACCTTCACCTCCATTACCACAGAAATCATTACTACTGATCAAGCAGGCCAGGCCCTTTCACAGTTCTGTGCTTTTGTACATGCTATTCTCTTTGCCTGAAATATAGTTCCTCTCTTCTTTGGCCAGAAAACTCCTTCTCATCCTTCAAGAGCCAGCTCAAAAGGCACCTTTTTCTGTCGAGACCTCCTTGCATCATTTCTTCACCCCTGTTCCTCTGTTCTGTTTTCCTACTGTGTTCTGTTCACGCTTTGTCCACCATCTGTTTACGCTGCAGTCTCTCTCTCCCACTGGAGTCCCCCTAGGAACCTACTGTGTTCTGTTCACGCTTTGTCCACCATCTGTTTATGCTGCAGTCTCTCTCTCCCACTGGAGTCCCCCTAGGAATCTAGTAATCCCTGTAAGTGTTTGCAAAGGGTAGAATTGTGTCCCTCCCCCAAATTCGTATGATGAATCTCTAACCCCCCAGTGTGACCGTATCTGGAGATAGGGTCTTTGAAAGGTAATTAAGGTTAAAGGATATCATAAGGGTAGGCCCTAAACCCTTAGGACTCTGCCCTAATAAGAGGAAAAGATATGTGAGGACACAGTGGGAAAGTGGCTGTCTGCAGGCCAGGAGGAAAGACTCACCAGAATCTGACCATGCTGGCAACCTGATCTTGGACTTGCGGCAATCCAGACTGTGATAAAATACATTTCTGTTGTTTAAGTCACCAAGACCATGGTATTTTGTTGTGGGGGCCACGCTGGCTACTACATTGCTTAATACCTGATCAGTGCATTTTTGAATGAATGAGAAAGAAGGCAACAGAAGAGAAAGGGATAGAATGAATGGGAAGAGAAGATGAAGTAAGAAAGCTAGAGACAACAAAAGAAGAAGAAAAAATTAAGGAAGCAGGAGAAAGAAGGCAGAGGGTGGACATGAGCTCATGAGGGATCCAGTTTTTTCTGTGGAGACCGTGCCCATGCCCCGGGAGCCACTGCCAAGATGGAGGTGGATGGGCACAGACCCCAGGGCCAGGGCTGAGCATCCAGGCACAAGGTTTTACATACATGTATATGTACGTGTATATACACATAACAGTTTCCCCCTGGAGGGGCCAGGTTGTGCTTTACTCAGAAGCTGTGTGTCCTTTAGGAAAGGACCTGGCGCCTGGGGCTTTCGGAGGGCGGCAGTTTGGCTCTTTGGCTGGGCAACAGCTGGGTGCCCTTGCTTCCCCAGTCAAAGGTGGCTGCGGTCCACACCCAGCTGCAGGAGCGAGGAGAGTGTTTACCCAATGGCCCCAGTGTCCTCAGAGGACTCGGCTCTCAGTTACACAGCAAACAGCTGGCTCCGGAGGGGCAGTGTGTCCTGGGTGCTGCTAACTGGCAGCTCCAGGGATGTGTCAGCCTCGCGCGGCCGACGAAAATGCTTCCTTCAACCCTCAACCCTTCTCCCCTCCCCGGGGTGTGCTCACTCGCCAGCTGGGATCCGACAGGTGGCTTTTTTCAAAACGCTCGTTCAGAGAGAACACCCCCCAAGATGAACACAAAGTTTTCTGTCGCCCGGGGCTCGTCGAAATGGTTTCAGACTCGGCCACCCGCTGCAGCCGACAGTGGCTGGCTTTCCAGTAAGACATTTCCTGGCGGGGAAGCCGGACAGACAGGCGGCGGCGGTGGCGCAGGGCCGTGCCAGCCGCCCCGGGAAGCCACGGGCCCCGTCCGCCCCAGGGGGGCAGTGCAGCGCCCCGCACGCGCGCCTGGGCCCGCAGCCTCCCCTGGGTGCCGGCGCCTCGGGATCCGCCCTCCTCGCCGCGCACCCCTCCCCCCCCCCGCCCCCGCGCCCGGCCCCACGCGCCAGGGACCGGGCACAGTGCGTCCAGCCGTGCTCTCCCGCGCTTGGGGTGGAGGGGTTCCCGGCCCAGCCCCAAGTATCAGGGCTCCTGGTCAAAACAGGGTCCACCTTTCGAAACCAAAGCAGTAATAGAATTGGAACACATTTGAACGCTCTTTTCTGCCGGGGTGGGGGACCTAGACTGATTTGTGGTGGGGGCTGGCGGGGGGGGGGTGCTGGTGCAGAGACTTGCTGGGAGGCACGCATTTGCGAGCGGTTCCTCCGTGCCAGCTCAGTGCTTGCAATGCCAGCGATCATCGCTAGGCCCAGCCCTGCCGTTCGTTGGGTGCAGGGACGTGACAGGACCGCGAGGGCTGGTTCTTTATTCTATTGTTCCCACTCGTCAGAAAGGGCTCCCAGCAAACACGTCCTGCTAGTACCAGCTTTCCAGCAGACATGGAGACCTCTACTTTGGTGTCGCTCTTCAGGATGGCATTTTTTGCCCATGCTCAGACCTTATTTACGGTATCTACCAGACTGGCAAAGTTCTGAGCCAGCCCTTAGGTTGGGACGTGTGGAAGAGAGGAGGGATGGAGATTTGCTCGTAGTACCCAAGCAGCCTCATACTTCGCTGGAAGCTGGAAGCACAATGGAAGTCCACACTCTCCTTCCTGACTCCTTGGCAGTGCTTTACAAACACTGTTACTTGGGCAAGTCCCTCGGGGTCCTGGTTCAAATACAGATTCTGATTTAGAAGATTTTGGTAGGGCCTGACGTTCTGCATTCTTCAGGAGCTCCCCAGGGACAGAGCTGTTGCCTGGACCACACTTGGAGGAACTTGAAACACTTGAATTTCACTAAGAGCATAAATCTTACATGTTCTCGCTAAAAAACAAAAACAAAAACAAAAACAAAAACAAAAAACCTGCCTGTGTGGGGTGATGGGTATGTTAACTCAATTGTTATCATTTCGCAGCATATACCTATATCAAATCAGCACAGTGTACCCCTTTAAAAACACCATGTTGTAAAACGTAAATACATACCATTTTTATTTGCCAATGGTCCTGCAATAAAGATGGGGGAAATTAATTAGGCTTGCTCCCCTGCCCCCAGATATTTTTATTTAATTCTTCTGGGGGTAAGACCATGCTTTTTTTTTTTTAAGTTAGCTTTTTCAGGTGATTTTTATGGCTGCCAGGATTGAGAACCACTCACCCAAGCAGCTGTGAGGAGGGGCATAGGCTGTAGCCAGGGGCATTGATTCAAAACTGTAGGGTTATGACCAAGATTGGGAATTCAGTTTGTGATCAGTGAACATATTTGGTCCATATGGTTTCAAAGACTTCGTCTTGCCTCACACTCATTCAATCATCAAATATTTATGGAGGCATTATGTTGTGCTGGGCACTGTGCTAGCTGGTAAGGATGCAGCAGAGAGTAAGACTGATGTGGAGCTGACAGTCTAGTGGTGTAGATGACAGTAATCAAATAATGGCCAAGAGAGATGCAGATGCACAACGGAGAGATTTACCGTGCACACGGGAGAGTAGGACAGTAAAATGGCAATGAATTACCTGTGATCCAAAGGACGAATTGTCACTAATAGGTGAAAGGGGATGGGTTCTAGGCAGAGAGACTGGCAGTATGCAGCCAGGGTGGTCGCTGGGCAAGATGGAGCTTGAGAAGTAGAGAGGTAGCTATATAGATCACAGGTTTCCAGAAAGTTAAAATCCCCAAGGAACTTTAGAAAATATGTCCATGCTTGGGTTCCAACCCTGAGGTTCAGTTTTACTGACCTGAGATAAGAGTGTGCACCCAACAGATCGTGGGGAGGAGGGGTCAAGGCTGAGCTCTTCTTCTTTTTTTTTTTTTTTTTTTTTTTTAAGGCTGAGCTCTTCTGCGAGTGTGCAGAGGGTAGGTTTCTGTGCCACGGATTCAAATTCAGATCTGGGTGCTCTGGGTACCAAGACTCTGGTAACACAGGTAGAGAAGCTGGGATTTTGTTTTCAGGATGGACACGCTTGCCTTTCATAGTGCCTGAACAGAAGGCCACTGCCCACCTCAAGCCAATTAATTGCTTGGGAGAAGAGCCAATACACTGCTTCAAGAAACAGCTGTGGATCTGCTCAAGTGTTTGAGCAAGTATGCAGATGAACTTCCAGAATAATAGGCCTTGGAGTGTGAAAACATGACATTAGGCTGGACAATTGGAATATCTGATGTTTGAGTAGCTCGACCTTGGGGCTGGGGCTGGAGCCGAACCAGCATTCTAGCCAGAAGGAATGGCAGAGGCGAGGTAATGGCAGGAAGGTGGGATGCGCGTAGTGCTCCCAGGGGACCGTGAGCCATCTAGTCTGGCTCATAGGGGCGGTCGGGAAGGAGTTTGAGACCTCACTGCCTGCTCTGGTCCCACTGGTCTTACTGCTCATTTGACAAGCCAATTCATAAACACATCACAGTTCAGAAGGTGATCACCGCCATCCACGAGTGACTGGAAAGAGTCCACTCTGTCAGACTTAGGCTCAAACTTGCAAATGTGTAGGCTCCCCTTGGAAGGGGTCACCTAGGGGGGCTGGCACCCACTGCAACCAGACTGTGTGTACTGCAACCCCGGGGCTTGTAGCCTCGTTGCGTGGGCCACGGACCCCTTAGCCGTCTGGTGATGCCAACTGGCCCCTTCTCAGAATAATGCTTTTAAATGCATAAAATAAAACATAATTATAATGGAAACCAATTATACTGAAATACAGCTATCAACATATTTTTTAAATGTGTAGTAAAGGTGGCTCATTATTAGCACATGAAATAACAACATCTAGCAGTGGGGGGCCTGGCTGGCTCAGTCAGAAGAGCCCATCACTCTGGATCTCAGGGTTGTGAGTTCGAGCCTTATGTTGGGTATAGAGATTGATTAAATACACAAAACTTAAAAAAGAGAGAGAGAGAGACAGAGGAGAGAGATCTAGGGGTGCCTGGGTGGCTCAGTCATTAAGCGTCTGCCTTTGGCTCAGGTCATGATCCCAGGGTCCTGGGATCAAGCAATGCATCGGGCTCCCTGCTTTGCAGGAAACCTGCTTCTTCCTCACCCACTCCCTCTCCTCCCTCTTGCTCTGTCTCTCTCTGTCAAATAAATAAATAAAATCTTAAAAAAAAAGAAAGATCTAGCAATAAGTCTTAGACCCATTTCAAAATAGTGATGAACATATTGATATTTGAAGAAGAGATCTACTTCCAAATGTGTGTGATTTCTGTTGGGGGCCGAGTTACATACAGGTCCTCAGGTGTTCTGGTGAATTCTTGCCTGCCTTCATGACTGAAGGAAGTGCTAAAATGTAGTCACTACGAGAGCAGATGTAAACAGGCAGTGTTCCCCAGCCAAGTTCACGAACCCTCTGAATTCTAGCCACAGACCCCTTAGAAGACTGGGGACTCATGTTAAGGACCCACGTAGCCTTCCTGATGTCAGTGTGGGAATTGCCCTTTGCTTGGCTCTCATTGCTGAGGGGCAGGGGTTGAACTGCTGTCCTGTCTTCTCTCCCTGACACTCAGAGCCTGCGTCACGTGGTTTTCTCTTGTGGCAGGTAGAGGACTTTCCATCTCCAGTAGGGTTCCTCCTTCCACACGTGTCGACTGCGTATCTGTTGAGCACAGGGCTCTCTCTGTGCTATACCTCTGCCACTGGAACAGGGGCCAGAGACAGCGTGCGTGTTATTAGTAATAACACCTACCACTCACTAAACCTTTTTATAGGTCAGGTCCCGTGAGAGTACCTGATCCAGTAAAGATTTACCGGGTGCCTGCTCTGTGTCAGGCACGGTTCTAGGGGCTGTGGGGTGGCAGCGAATGGGACAGCTGAACTCCCAGCTCTCACAAAGCTTACACTCTAGTGGGGAGGACAAATGGCTCTAGAGAGTAATCAGGTAGATGACGCAGCATGCCAGCTTGTGGAAGTACTTTGGGGAAAAGCAAAGCAGAGAAGGGGAGAGGGAGTACCTCTCGGGAAAGGTGGGTACAGTGTCAAATGGGGTCACCATGGAAGGTCTCAGTGAGGAGTTGGACATTTGAGACCAGACCCAAAGCAAGTGAGGGGTGAGCATTGGCAGGCATTTGGAGGAAGAGCATTCTGGACAGAGAGAACAGTTTTGCCACCAGCCGGGGGCCAGAATGCAGAGAAGGCCTGTGGGGCGGAGGAGAGAAGTGAGCAAAGGAGTAGTAATTAGCAGATGAGGGCACAGGGGAAGTGGGAGGATCTGAACGGAGCCCCCCACCCCAGCAACGCTGCTAGGTGATAGCTTTATTTCCACTTTCAAATGGGGCATATGGCTCAGGAAATCTGTGGCCCCAGGCTCAGAGAAGGGTCAGCATGTTCTTTACTTCTTGTGCGCTCCTAGACTATTGTTCCTTTGTCATTCCCCAAGGCCCGTACCCTCCCCCCTTGCTGTCCACCAACTTTATCCACCAATGCCACTTTGTTGAGCCCCTGCTATGTGCCAGGCACTATATTAGAGGCTGAGAAGAAAATGACGAATAAGAGAAGTCAGCTCCTCCGGACTTGCTGCGGAGGAATGGCAGTTGAGCTGTGCTGGGTTCAGGTCCCCTGCTCGCTGGTGACTGCTGTGCTCTGCTTCTCCCCACTGAGGTGCTGCCTGGTGAAGAGCAAGCCATGGCGCTCCGGGTCACCAGGAACACAAAAGTTAATGCTGGAAATAAGGCGAAGATCAGCATGGGAGGCGCAAAGCGCGTGCCTCTGACCACGACTGCAGCCTGCAAGCCCGGGCTGTGGCCGAGAACAGCCCTCGGAGACATTGGTAACAAAGTCAGTGAACAACCACAGGCCCAACTGCCTCTGAAAAAGGAAGCAAAAACTTTGGTTCCTGGAAAAGTTATTGCTAAAAAAATACCTAAACCTCTGGAGAAGTCACCCGAGCCTCTGTCAGAACCTGAGCCAGAACCTGAGCCCGTTAAAAGAAGAAAAACTTTTGCCTGAGCCTATTTTGGTTGCTACTCCCTCTCCAAGCCCAAAGGTGACATTTAAATTGAGATCTGGGGAGAACATTCCAGACAGAGGGAGGTACTGAGCAAAGGCAAAGGAGGGAAGGAGCTTGGCACGGTAGAGGAGCAGAAGGCAGGAGGACAGGGAGGGATCGAGGCTGGGGTGACCGCACAGGGGCCAGCCTGGGCAGGGTGTCATGAGTTAAGAGCACCTGGGGGTCGAGCGGAGTGACTGAAGCAGGGGGAAGGACACAGGATGGTTCATATTTTCAGGTCGTGTTGACTTCTCTATAGGGAACACATAGGTGGGGAAAGTGGGGGATGGAGAGAAGTATCAAAGATTTAGGATGTGTTTGGAGATAAAGTCAAGCAGACAGGCTGATAGATGGGATGTAGGGTGTGGATTCAAAGACGACCTTGAGCTTTTGGAGCCCCGGTTGGAGCAGCTGTGTGAATGGTGATGTCATTTGCAGAACTGAGGAAGGCTTTGGGGAAGTGACTTTGGAGGAAGTGTCAAGAGTGCCGTTTTGAGCATGTTCGCCTGAGATCGTGGTGTCAAACGGGCAGTGGGATTCAGGAGCTAGTTGCAGTTCTGGAGAGCAGTCTAAGCTAGAGAGAGTCAGAAATGCAGGAACATCGCCACTGTGCATATCCACCTGTGTAGAGCACAGTGTCTGCCACATCGCAGATGGTCTAGAACCTTTTGGTTGGCTGAGGGAATGAATGGGTAAAATGTGCTCTTAGAGCTCTGGAATCAGACAGACTTTGGTTCAGATTTAGATCCTGCTTCTGCTACTTACTAGCTTGGCCTTGAACATGTTATTAACCCTCGGGGAGCCCCAGCTTCCTCAGGTGTAGAATGGAGAGAGCAACAATACCTATTCCCTGTTTAAACACACAGCGTTTAGCACAATCCTGGCATGTGGTGAGCTCTCAGTGAGGTGGTGGCTGTTATCATATTCAGAGCATGACGTAGGCCCCAAGACGGCCAGGCCTGAAGGGGCATTTCAGAAGGCAGTCCCGGAGGCTGGGTCCATGTAGCTGGGCTGTCGTGTGACGGGCAGTAAGCCTCATGGTTAGGTGTTGCCCTCTTGAGCCAAACTGTCCGGGTTCATAATCCTGGTTGAACCACTTACTAGCTTACTTAAACTCTATATGCCTTGGGGTTTTAAAAAATTATTAATATTTAATCTCTAAAATAGGAATAATAGTAGACCTACCTCACTGGGCTGTTGTGACAGTCTAAGTGAGATAATCCATGGAAGATGTTGAGAACAGTGCCTGTTACCGAGGGTTCAATAGGAAGGAGCTATTATCACACGGACACAGGAGGGAGGGAGCTGTACATAGACTTCAGCTGTGTCCTTGACCTCCCTCCAGAGAAGCCCAGTATTTAGCCCTGGTCTGACAGGAGAGCCCATTTCAAATAGCTCAGCCCTCCCAACGCTGTCGTCCTATTTCTCCTCGGCTGCAGCCTTCCCATTTCTGCTGCTCTCTGAATAGCGTGTGAGCCCCAGGGCTGGTGTGGAAAAAGTCAACTCCTCCACTCGAGGACTGCAGACCCACAGCCCCCTTTCACTCAGGGGAGGTGCCGATCACAGGCTACGGGCAACGGGAGTCCAGGTCCCTGAGCTGCCTGAAGTTGTGTAGGAGCAGAGAGAAATAACCAACTGAGACAGCCCCAGAGGACCCGCAGGCTTCTTTTCTACTCAAATGCTCCCTTTGTTGCTAAGAAGCAAACCTACCCCATCCCCACTGGCACCAGCCTGCCCATTGTTTTCCTCAGAGACCATCCCCAGCCAAGAGCTAGGACTACCTCTGTCTTATAGAAATGGCAGCCTGGAGATTCCGTGGCAGTGGGAGTACCATGTAACCCAAATTCTCTACAACTAAAGACTCGAACAAAGCCCGAGGTCAGGTGTCCTGGGCAGACCCATAAAGGGCCCAAAGGAAGTCACTGAAAGCATTTGGCCTGGCTTTTCTCCCAGGCTTGGCTACCTGTGTTGATTACTGCTCGAGGCCCTGACATCTGAGAAATGGGCACAAGGCTAGTCTCATGTCAGCTCCATTTGAACAAAGTGGTGAGCCTTGTGGGCTTGTTCCAGAGGGGGGAAAGCATGAAAAATCCCACCAGGAAGATAGAACAGAGATTTGATAAATAGCTGGTGTTTCCGGTAGATAGAGGTGGATGGGTCTGAGGTAGAAAGAGAGAGAGGGGCCTGTTTGGTACTTTGCAGGTTTGGGGCTCTGAACCTGGCCAGTGAACTGCATGTTTCTGACTTGCCCCCCTCCCCCTCCTATCACCTCCCCTTGTCAGGTACCTCTCTGGGGCTTCTCATCACTTCAGTGCTCACCTTCCACCTGGCTGAGAAAGAGGAAGGATTCCCCAGCTCTGTCTTCATTCACACATTTTTCTCTCTAGAACTTTTTCTCAGCATGTCTTCTGCTCAATCATTCCCCCTTTGCTTAAGGATAAAGTTCTAACTTCTCTGAGGTGTAGCACCACAAAGGAATTTTTAGAACCAGAAAGGTCTTTTTTTTAAAAAGATTTTATTTATTTATTTGACAGACAGAGATCACAAGTAGGCAGAGAGGCAGGCAGGGAGGGAGGGGAGGAAGCAGGCTCTCCGCGGAGCAGAGAGCCCGATGCGGGGCTCGATCCCAGGACCCTGGGATCATGACCTGAGCCGAAAGCAGAGGCCCCAACCCACTGAGCCACCCAGGCGCCCCCAGAAAGGTCTTTCTAAGTCATTTCACCCTAGTATCTTGTCTTTACAAATAATGAAATCAGGGTTCAGAGACAAATTTCCTGCCCAAGGCCCCACAGCAAGTTGTTGGCAGGGCCAGACGTAGGAATGCAGCTCTCCTGACTCCCAAGCCAGTGTTCTTTGTACAATGGTATCCTGCTTTCACCAACCTCATTTGCCACAAAGCCAAACCTTAGTGACTTAAGATGACAGCACTCTTTTATTAGTCTCATGGTTTCTGTGGGTCAGAAATGGGAGAAGGGCTCAGCTGGACTGTTCAGGCTCAGGGTCCCTCAGAAGGCTGTGGCAGGGGGGTGACTGGAGCTGGAGGAGTAAGGGATGGGGAGGATGGGGCTGGAGCAGCTGGAAACAGCCAGGCATCTCTCTCTCCACGCAGTCTCAGGGTTGCGTCCTGTGATCTCGCCACAGGCGTTAGTTTGGGCTTCCTCCCAGCATGGCTGCTGTCCAGTGACTCACACAGAGGTTCAAGGTTTCAGGAGTGAGTGTTGCAGCAAACAAGGTAGAAACTGTAACCCCTTTTACAACCCAGCCTCCAAAGTCACTTAACCTCATTTCGACCATAATCACAAGCCGACCCAGTTGTGAAGGGAAAGACCATAGCCCTGTATCTCACTGGGGGCGGCGTCAGAGTCACATTGTAAGAAGAGCCTGTGGAGTGAGAGATCTTGCTGCAGCTATCTTGGGAAAAAACTACCTGCTACCCCAATCTTACTTCCCACTCTTCCCTCAGACAAACCTTCTGCTTCAGCCAGCTGGGCTCCTCTAGTCCCTTCAGAGAAGCCCTCTGCTCTCTTGGTTTTTTCCCTAAAGACTCCCTTGAGCATCACATTTTCTGCATTTCACCCATTCAAGGCTACAGACACTGGCGTGTCTAATAGGCTGAAGAGTTGTTCCACACCCGGTCGGGGCCCATCTGAACCGTGGCTGTGGGTTTCCACATCTGGGCCCTAAGCATTTGGATTCTGTTGGCCAGACTGCCCTCCTCATTCTTCCAGGGTCACAGACTGTCAGGTTCACATGGTTTCTGGACATAAAAGGCCAGACACAGTGCAGTGTCTCTTCCGAGGTGGGCACAGGCACGCACCAGATGCTGATCACAGGGCCCTGGCAGTCTGGGGAGCGATCAAATCTGTTGACAAAAGTCTTTGGCTGGGAATCCGGGAACCAGGGTCCCTCCACCGACATTCTGGCCAATTTGATGCATGCATGACCTGAGGCAAACCCCTCAGTCTCTCAGTGGGACTCACTTTCCTCATTTCTGCAATGTGAAACATAGAGCTTGCCTTTCCTACTTTGTGATGAGCAGATAAAAGATGGGAAGGCCCTTTGAGAGCAGAAAATGCTTTTATATGCTCATGAGTTTTGTATTTGTTTCTTCTCTCAACTACCACTTCCTTCTTCACCAGCATAGAGACTCCGGGAAGTAGGTGAGTTGGTGTGAACGGTTCTGGAACTGGTATTGGTCAACAGCCCTTTCCTAGACACATATGGTAGGGTTTAGGAGGGCAGGATTTGCAATGACGGGCTCATCCTGGGCAGGAGCAGAGGCTGAGAAAAGGACTCAATTCAGAGCTAACAATTTCACCCTGTCCTGCTCCAAATCCTCCAGCCCTATTCACACTCCCAGGGCACACGCTGCGTCTGGAAGAAAGTGCTGCCTCTACCCCCCAGTTAGAAAGTGAGGCCACTAATTAGCTGTGTGGCCTTGGGTGAATTCCTTCCCCTCTCTGAGCCTTCATTTCCTTAGAAAACAATGGTCTCCTCACCACCCCTGCTGCTAAAGAAGAGTTTATTTCTTGGCTTCATCATATCTATTGTGCAGGGGTGGCATGTGGTCTCTCTGGAGCTGGAAAGCATTAAGTCAGAACAGTCTTCATCAAAACAATACACAGTTTCCCCCAAATTAAAGCCCCCCCCCCTCCAGACCTCTTCACCTCGTGGGACCTAAGAGAGCTGGCCGAAGCAGAGTGTGGGCCCAGCAGTTAGCAGACCAGAGAGGCAGTTCTGGTCATGGGATGTGACCTTGGCTAAATCAGACAATCTCAAATCCTTGCAGCTAGAAGGCACCTACCAAAGCCCTCAAACAGCCTCCAAAATGAACTTCCCGGATGACAGTCACATGGGGCACCGGCCGCCACTCCAAGGTTCGGGTATTCTCTGTCCGCTGAAACTTCATCTCTCTTCCTCCCACTCTAGCAAGCACACCACTTCTCTCAATTTATGAGACTGGCGCAAGTACACAACGGCTGGTTGTTGCAGCATCGTCTGTAACAGGGCAAAACTCAAAGCCACCTAAACACCTGCCTATGGAATGTTATGCAGAGATTATTTTGAAGTAGGCATAAATAGGCATAAATACGTGCATATAGGAAATTACCCATGACATATAGTTAAGTGGGAAAAAAACAAGCTGTGGGACAATGTGTATGATACAATAGAAATGTTACACGCAACTATCTTATTTTTTAAAGATTTTTAAACATTTATTTAAGGGAGAGAGAAAAAGAGGGAGCACGCGCCGTGGGTAGGCAGAAGGAGAGGGAGAAGCAGACTCCAAGGTGAGCAGGGAACCCAAAGTGGGGCCGATCCCAGGACCCCGAGATCGTGACTCGAGCCGAAATCAGACACGCAACCAACCGCACCACCCAGGGGCCCTGCAGCTATCTATTCTTACAAGTAAGTTCGTATACATGGAATGTATGTACTGTATATATGTCAGAGTCCTCCAGAAAAACAGAACTAATAGAATATAGAGATAGAGAGACAGAAATTTATTATGAGGAATTGCCTCATGCAATTATGGAGGCTGAGAAGTCCCTCAAACTGATGTCTGCAAGCTGAGACCCAAGACGGCCAGCAGTATAATCCCAGTCTGAGTCTGAAGGCAGGAGAGCCAGGGGAGCCCAGGGATGGTCGAAGTCCCAGCCCCAGGGCAGGAGAAAACCGACCTCCCAGCTCAAGCAGGCAAGCAGAAAGGGGACGATTTGGCCCTTTCTCCACTTTTTATTTTATTCAGGTTTCTTCAGGATGATACCCACCCACACTGAGGAGGGCGATTTACTTTGCCGAGTCCACCAATTCAAATACCAATCTCATCTGGAAACACCCTCAGAAACACACCCAGAAATGGTGTTTAATCTGGACAGCCCATGGCCCTGTCAAGTTGATATACACAATGAACTATCACAGTAGGCAAGTACATAGATGAAAGCTTAGGATACCCAAAACCCTTAAGGGTGATTACCTTCAGAAAAGGGACTGGGATGAGAACGGAAGCTCAAGGAGTTCTTCCAAAATACTTGAATAGTTTAGACTTTTCCATCGTGAATTTATTCATCAATTTATCCTCTCATTAAAAATGCAATTTCAGGGCATTTGGCCTGCTCAGTCAGTATAGCATGCAACTCTTGATCTTGGGGTGGTGAGTTTGAGCCCCATGATGGGTGTGGAGATTACTTAAAATCTTTCTTTAGGGCACCTGGGAGGCTCAGTGGGTTAAGCCCCGAATCG
This sequence comes from Mellivora capensis, assembly GCA_004024625.1. Classification (NCBI taxonomy): domain Eukaryota; kingdom Metazoa; phylum Chordata; class Mammalia; order Carnivora; family Mustelidae; genus Mellivora; species Mellivora capensis. The sequence goes on along the minus strand of PISX010004987.1, from coordinate 18,167 downwards.
AGCCCTGCATCGGGCTCTGTGCTCAGCAGGGAGCCTGCTGCCCCCTCTCTCTGCCTGCCTCTCTGCCTACTTGTGACCTCTCTGTCTGTCAAATAAATAAATAAAATCTTTTAAAAAATAAACAAGAAAGGAGAGGCACAGAGATCTTTTTGATATTTTTTTAAAGATTTTATTTATTTATTTATTTGACAGAGAGATATTACAGGTAGGCAGAGAGAGAGGGGGAAGCAGGCTCCCCACCGAGCAGAGAGCCCGATGTGGGGTTCAATCCCAGGACCCTGGGATCATGACCCAAGCCGAAGACAGAGACTTAATCCACTGAGCCACCCAGGTGCCCCTCTTTTTGATATATTTTTTAAAAGATTTTATTTATTTATTTATTTGTCAGAGAGAGAGAGAGAGAGTGAGCACTGGCAGATGGAGGCAGAGGGAGAAGCAGGCTCCCTGACGAGCAAGGAGCCCGATGTGGGACTCGATCCCAGGATGCTGGGATCATGACCTGAGCCGAAGGCAGCTGCTTAACCAACTGAGCCACCCAGGCGTCCCTCCTTTTGATATTTTTGAGGTGATGGGAATGTTTCTTATGAATGTGGCAGTGGTGGTCACATGACTACACATTTGTTAAAACTGATTGAATTGTACATGTGAAATGATGAATTTTAATGTATGCAAATTATGCCTAAACCTGATTTTTATGGGCCCAGCACGCTTCCGCTGCGCCACTCTGCTAAACCTGATTTTTATAAAAACCTTACAGCAGAGGACAAATGGTTGGGAATGATACGTACTGTAGGAAGAACTGCTCTAACTTATTAACACATGCAAACCATTTACAAACTTTTACATTTTGTGGTTAATAAAAACTTACCCTCAACATGCTCCACAATAACCAGCAATGCCCATGCTGGTGCCCCATCAGATGACCAGCTTCCCCCAGTGACAGGGAACCCCTCTCTTAATACTGTAGCGCATACCAACTATAACAGAGAGTTGTGTGTGAGGTGAAGGATTAGCTGTGTGGCCTTGACTGGGCCTTGGTTTCCTTAGAAGCAAGTGGGCTAGATGACCTCTTGGGTCCTCTCTGGCTCTAACATTTGAGTCGTTAGAACTGGAATTTGCCTTCTTGTGACTATTGACCTGGTTCTGCCTTCTGGAGTCCCCCAGAACTTGGCCCCGTGGGACAGTAATAGCTAGCCCATCACATGCCAGAAGTCAGCTCCCCTGCCTTGCACGTTCTCTTCATAGCTCGTGGAGAGACAGCATGGGGCAAAAACTAAGATCACAGGGTCTGTGGTAGGGCGGCCTGGAGTCTGACTCTGGATGCTGCCACCTCCCAGAGCCTCAGCAACCTCTGTGTATAAAGGGATTAATAGTACCAACTTGGAAGGGGGGGATAGGGGAGTAAATGAGGTAATGTATGTAAATCGGCAGAATAATGGCTCCCAAAGATGTCCACATCCTAATCCCCACAACCTGTGAATGTCTTAGGTTACATGGCAAGGGGGTGTTAGGGTGGCTAATCAGCTGACTTTCAGAGAGGGAGATTAGGAAATTGGCCCAGTTTGTGCAGACGGCCTCAATATAATCATGACGGTCCTTGTAAGGGAAAGAGGGAGGTGGGAGACTCAGAGGCAGAGGTGATGAGATATGAGAAAGTTCCAATCAGCCAATGCTGGCTTTGAAGATGGAAAGACATCATGAGCCAAGGAATGTGGGCAGCCTCTAGAAGCCAGAGTAGGCCAGTAAATGGATTCCCCTTTAGAGCCTCCAGAAGGAACACACAGCCCTGCTGACGCCTTGGTTTTAGCTCTGTGAGACCCATTTTGGACTTCTGACCTCCAGAACTGTAAGAGGACACATCTATGTTGTTTTAAGCCACTAAGTTTGTGGTATTTTGTTAGAATGGCAATAGGTAACTAGCACCGGATGGCTATGGCCCCCTCCTGATTGGTCTGCCTGACTGTACCCACTCTTGCTTCACTCTAATCCGTTCCTTACCCTGCAGCCAAAATGATGTTTCCAAGACTCATCTAACCAAACCACATCTTTTAATACAACTCTTCTCCTAGTTCTTCAAATTTGCCCCAGGACCTTTGAACCTGCTGCCTTGTTTGTTTAAAAGGTGCCATGGTCCCCTGGGTAACATTTAGTTAGCCTTCATTAGCTGGCTCAGAGATGGAAATGCTGTTTCCTCCAGGCAGCCTGCCTCGATCCCTGGTCTAGATCAGGTTCTCTGGGCAACAGACCTCAGAGCACATTGCAAACCTCTGCAGCACTTGTGGGTTTTAAAGCGTATTTACCTGTGTTTATCTGCCTTGGGACGTATCACCTGTCTTTGCCCAGCAGGCTATAAGCTTTCCAAGGTCAGGGACACTGCCTGTCTTACCTTGCCTCACCAACGTCTGGTGCGTAGGAAGCGCTCATTAAATGGCAGCATTTATCGCTGTTTTATTTCTGAATCCTTACCATTCCGGTCACCCGACAAACACTCTCTAGTTTGCAGTCCTCTTTAAAACGTAGTGCCCCTGCTGTGACCTTGTCCTCTAGGTGGCAAGAGGACAAAATGGAAACTGGATATGCGGTCCCTGCTTACAAGGGGCACCCCATTTCTAGTAATGCAGCTGAAATCTTTGTTCCTTTGTCACCAACCGCAGTACACACTCAGCTTCAGCAGAGCTTGAGGTGATGTGGACTTCCCACCCACACGCCCCAATATTTGTCTCCATCGGAACATCTGTCAAGCTAGCTTTCCCCGTCCCGTTTCTGTCTTGCTGTTCCTTGTCACCTAAATGGTGAACTTCCCTCTCATCCCTGTGGGTTTCCATCGTCTGGCATTGGGGTCCCTGTTTTAAGCCCCAATCCCCATTCAGCCGTCCACCAGCTTAACCAGCCCTCTCAGCCCCATGTCAGCTATGTCCCTGAACAATGCATTCCTGTGCCTGCCTCCAAGTCCTGGGTGACAGCACAGGGCAGGGTAAGCAAAGGGCCCTGGAAATGTTGCTAGAGACCCCTGGAGCCCGACACCCACTGCAAGGTATTGAATTAGCAACAAAAACTGCCTAGGTCAAGTTCTGGCTTCACGGCTTTGGTGGCTGCCAACCTGGGAATAACAGTATATTCGTTTCTCCAGGCCACTGTAATGAAATACCACAACCTCAGTGGCTTGAAACAGCAGACATTTGTGCTCCTATAGTTCCGGAGGCTAGAAGTCCAAAACCAAAGTGCCCGCAGGACACACGGCCCCCGAAAGGCTCGGACTGGAGGATCTTTCCTTGCCTCTGCCAGGTCCCGGTGGCTCCCCGGCTTGTGGTGGCATGACCTCTGCCAGTTGGTCTTCCACTGTGTGTGTGTATCGCATGTCCTCTCTTTTTACAAGGATATCAGTCACATAGGGCCCACCCTGCTCCAGTAAGACTTCATTTTAACTAATTACATCTGCAATTAATACATCCCGTGTCCAAATAAGGTCACATTTTGATGTTCTGGGTGGACAGGAATTTCGGGGGATGAGGGACACTATTCAACCCACTATAGGTGGCAATACTTTCTCCTAACCCCTTTGGGAGAGCCCAGGAAGATCACGCGGGCAAGGCTTTTCAAACAGGAAAGTGCGCAGAACCACCTAGAGATCTTTGTTAGAGGACAGACTGGGATTCTGCCAGCCTGGGGTGGGTCTGCCTTTCTCACAAGCTCCTAGGCAATGCCCTTTCTGCTCCTCCACACTTTGAATAACAAGGATGTAGGTGAAATAAAGTGTTTTTCAAAACAGATGTCTGTAGGCTTATCCCTTTCTTTTGTAATGAGCTTTTCTGAAGCTCCAGTTTCCCCACCTGCCTGGCTGTCCTGGACTGCCCCCCCCCCGCCATCCCTCCTGGGCCAAAAACAGACTCACAGACAAGACTTGGGTTTAGGTAATTTGGGGTTTGGGGGGAGGTGATCATGTGAAGCACATATTTGGAAGTAGAGAAAGGGAAAAAAAGAGAAGCCAATGGAGAGAGAGCTAAACAGCACATGGTCCTGGGGGCAACTGGGGCCCCATCCAGATGGGGACTGGCTGAGAAGGGGTGGAGACACTCTTCAGAATTGGCTAGTGGGATGGCTGGAATGGGGTAGGGGCAAGGGCATTTTCCCAGTGATTCCTGTTCCTCCCCTAGGGGTCCCTGAGGGTTGGGTTCCTGCACCGAGCTGGGTAAGCTCCCCAGGCTGCAGGCACGGGAGGGAGGTCGGATGCTCAGACACGCTGGAAACAGCCTTCTCCTGCAGCTGCAGGCGACCTCAGCTAGGCTATGGGGGAGTGTAGGGTCATCATCATGAGCTCCCGAAGCCTTCCAGGTTTGCATGTCATTTGTGTCTCTACTGTTCTATTTTGAGAACATGAGCTACCCAAGTGAGCTCTCACTTACAGTAAGATTATGGCTGTCACCCAGCCCCAACGGACGCCTTGACCACAAGGGTGTCATGGAAGAATCTGTCTATGGCCTGCCGAAACCCACATGTGCCTCCCCTCCCCTCCCAGGCCCTGCTTTGCATGGGTACAGTCCTTTACCCTGTGTGAGTACGTGGTGGGCAGAACTCACCCCTGAGGTAGTGGAATTGGGCTTCAGAGTCACCTTAGGAAGGAGCTACTTCCCTTTCTCACAGCCCCTACCTTCACCTAATCCAATCAATCCCTGCTCTTGACATTCAGTGTCATATTTCACGCACAACCGTACAAGCTACTTGCTATGATTGTCTTCATGTTATAGCCAAGGAAACCGAAGGCCAGAAAAGCTAAGTCATTTGCTCAAGGTCACTCATTAAGTGGCAGAAGTGGGATCCAAATACAGTCTCTCTGATTCACTGTGCTCTGTGGAGTCCACAGGTGAAACTAGATAGTAGGCCCCAATGAGATTTAAATATAAATGTAAAGTACATTTCTCTAACAGTCTGTTGAATGAGGACAGTGAGAAGATTCACCTTTATTTGTACACAACTTTTTAAAAAAGATTTTAGTTCTTTATTTTTGTGAAAGCGAAAGAAAGAGAGAACGAAGGAGGAGGGAAAGGGGGAGGGGCAGAGGAAGAAGCAGACTCCCTCCTGAGGAAGTAGGATAGGGGACTTGACCGCAGGCACCCTGTACATGACTTCTACCTCTTAGTATATAATCCAAAGGGTCCATTAGGGTGTGACTCTTCATTTTGAAAAATAAGTTACTGCAAGTAACGTACATATATTCCCTTTTATAAGTATCTATTTACTTTCTTTTGTGTTGGTATTCATTGAGATAGATGCATTTTTCTTAAGTAATTGGTAAATGAATAGATCCAGGCTCTAATAAGCAAAACATGCCATGGAGAAATGAAATAAATAGTCAATGATTCAACATCATCAGTTTAAAATTTTTCACTGCAGAATTTCTTCAACCAGTGATTTTTTCCACAGGGCATCAAATACAGAATTCCACTCCCACACACATTTCAGGAATACACTTACAAAATAAGAGAGCCCCCCCAGTCCTGTATGTTTGGGGCCATTTTCCTTCCCTTTCCAGGTAGCGAACTCCCCGAGAGGGGGGACAGTGGAGATTCTTTCCCACACTGATTTCCCTGCACATCACATGGACAGGGCCATAGATATGAACATGGGGAGGTTTTGAACCTCTGAGTTTGGGTAAGCCAGCCCTTGAAAAATGAGCCCATAAGCTCTTGGAGAAGAAGAAAAGAGAGAATATGAGATGGGAAATGTGAGCTTTTCTGCATTTCTTCAACTCTGGCTTCTCTTTCTTTCTTTCTTTCTTACTTTTTTTTGGCACATTCACTGCAGAGAACACAGAAAAGAAGAGGCCCCACTTTCTGTCTTGAAGGAGTAGACAGTCCCCTTACACTGGACTGAAATGGGTCCACCCTCATGACCTAATCACCTCCAAAAGGCCCCATCTCCAAATATCATCACACTGAGAACTAGAGTTTTAACGTATGAATTGCAAGAGAGACACAAACATGCAATCCATAGCACCCATCAGGTTGCACACAAGCAAAGCTCCCCCCAGCCCAGAACCATGCTGTGCAGCAGCCTAATGCCACAGGTGTGCAGAGGGATGAGGCTGACCGGCCCTTGGTGGCCTTCAGCTTCTGCTGTCTGTTTCCCTTACACTCAACCACTTCTCTGTGCCAAGGGAAGAGACAGAGGAAAATAATACTATTATGAAAGAATAGAAGGTATAGTCAACATAGTTGCAGAGCCAGCAAAATATAGAACACTCCAGAACACAGGTTCCCTTTGACTGGCTTGGGGAGAAGTCCAAGCTAACGAGGGCAACACTGTGGACCCAGCGTGCACGCAGCCAATGTCCTTGCCACTGTTTTCTAGCCATAGGCTTTACTCTTCAGGGTCTTGTAAATAAGCATGGGGAACAGCTTGTGACAGCTCAGGGCCAGCCCAGCCTTTTCCACAACTAGAGTAGAAATCTGGGCATTTGGGGCAACACAGTCACCATGTTTTGGTCCCACCTTTCTGTGCTATCTTGGGAGTGAGGTGAATGTGACCCTTCCCAACTGGAGGCGCCATTAAACACCACAGGTCAGCCATGTGGATTCCTCTAGGGGTCAGTTGGGGTCAGTTCATCTGGGATATGGAGGAAGAGCAGAGAAGAGAACCGGATGGAGGCCTGGCAGGAAAGATACCCCCCACCCCAAAAGAGACACCAAGACACTGTGGCCAGGGCCAGAGACTAGCATAGGGATGGCCAGAGGGGTCAGGAGCAGCACCCTTCTGCACACAATCACAGCCCCGTGTTTACAAATGCCAAAAGGCCCAGGTCGGCATCAAAGCCTATGATGGGGATAACAAGCTGGTGAGAAAGGAAGCAAACATCTAGGAGAAGCTTCTAAACCAGTGTCTTTGCAAGTGCCGTGGCTTGTTATTAGTATGATTTCCCATGCCCACTGCCACCCTGTAGTTCAGGGCCCTAGAGTTGGCCTGTGGCTAGGATTCAGGCTTAACCTGCAACAGTCTGGGGACAGCCTCAGTCTGTGGCCAGCAGCCCAGCGCAGGTCCCATCTCCAAGGCCAGGCTGCCTGGGCCCTCGTGCTCAGCTTCATCAGCACCAGGCTCTGACTGAGCAGAGTGACCAACCCCAGGCTAGATCTCCAGGAACAGCGTCATTTAAAACTTTGTAAGATGCCAGTAAACAGCACACTAATGAAATCCACAGATGAGCTAAAACTGGACTGTTCAGAATCAGCCAAGACTGAGACTGAGTCTCCAGAGGGCCTGAGAGGTTAGAAATATAGTGAGGAAATAATCCAGTGAAATTCGGCCTGGACAGGAGCCAGCCAACCTCGTGTGCACACTGCCAGATTCTCCCACAGCTATCAGGAGGCAGGAGGGTGTGGAGAGCAGCAGGGCTCAGGGACACAGCAGGGTGGGAGGTGGCAGGGGTTTGGGGTAGGTGGCCCCACCCCAGTCATTTGGGGCTAACTAAGTCTGTAGAGACAGCACATATGGCAGGGAGAGGCTCCTGCCCACACGGGCCAGAGGGATTCTGAGGGAGACCAGAGCTTTAGGGGCATGGGGCAGGAAGGGTAGTTTGGGTGGCTCGTGCTTGGGATAGTTTTGCATCACGAATACCAAGATCTCTGGTGCCTGCCTGTCCCCTGGGGAGCCCCACAGCTATCCTAGACCCCAGGAAGAACTTAAGTCAGCAGAAGATGGCAGTGGTAAAGTCTCCAGAGTTAGACAGAACTGGGTCCTACTCCCGGCCCTGTTCTGAACTGGGACACTAGTTATCTAACTTCCTTCAGCTTCAGTTTCATCTGTAAAATGGGATATTTGACCTTCATCATAGAGAGTTCTGAGATCAAATTAAGATAATGCTTGTGAGAGTGCCTGGGTGGCTCAGTCGGTTAAGCATCTGACTCTTGGTTTTGGCTCAGGTAATGATCTCAGTCATGAGATGGAGCCCTGGCATGGACTCTGCACTGGGCATAGAACCTGCTAAAGATTCTCTCTCTCCCTCTGTCCCATCACCCCTCTCGCTAATAAAAAGAAAGAAAGATAATGCTTGTGAAGTGATAAGCACAGGTCTTAGAATACAGGGTCAACCAAGACGAGGAGGTAGAGGAAACCAAAGACTGTGCTGTGAGAGCCCTCACCAGGGTGTCCTTCCATATTTCTTCTACTGACAGCCTGTCCCCTCTGGGGCTCCAGACCAACCCATTCTCTCAGCTTGAGGATAACTGCCGCCTCCAGACGCTGCTCTCTGCCGAGCCTCAGTTGCTGAAAGAATGGACACTGTCTCATTCCTGGCCAATCACAGTTGACTCTTACTTCATTCATAACTCCTGCCTTCATGGAGTTCACCAGACCTTTAACTAGAACTCAAATTTTGAACTTGGAGCTTTTTCTCAAATATTCATAAAACAAATACTAGTGTGTCGCTTGTGAGTAACAGACAATATCTAAATGTCTGGGCTTATTAACTTTGGTTGATGTGGCCCAGTGAGGACCGAGTCTGTGGATTCCATCCCAGCGTGGACCACTTGCTTTCATTCTAGCCCTAGCCATGGACTAAGCCCTAATTGAATCCTAACCCTGGCCTTAACCTGAGCTTCCAACTTTCTTTTTTTTTTTTAAGATTTTATGTATTTATTTGACAGACAGAGATTACAAGTAGGCAAGAGAGGCAGGCAGGGAGAGAGAGGAGGAAGCAGGCTCTCCGCGGAGCAGAGAGCCCGATGTGGGGCTCGATCCCAGGACCCTGGCATCATGACCTGAGCCGAAAGCAGAGGCTTTAACCCACTGAGCCACCCAGGCGCCCCGAGCTTCCAACTTTCATCTGCCTGCTTCAGACGGAGTATGAGAAAGCCTCAGGCCAAAGCCATTCCCAGAAAAACAACCTAAAGACACCTCATGGGAAAGGTACTAGCTTATTAATTTGTTCTCTCCCTTTTACGAGCCCTCACTGAATCTGAAGTTGCACAGAATAATCTTCCCCAAAGGATGATAGAGCCTCAGAACCTTCCTTCTGGGCACTTGTAGTCCCAAGCTGGTCACAACAACATCTAGGAGTGCAAAGGCAATGAGTTAATGGATAAGGTGTTCTCTTGTGTCAAACCAAGGACCTGAAGGGGTGTGAGGCCACAGTGATGAGTGACGACAATCCTATGGGGGGTTACCTGGGCTGAGCTGGGGGTAGAAGGTATGCTGCTGTTCTCTTTAGTATTTGTTTATTTACTTAAGTATTTATTTAGAGAACAAGAGGGAGGAGGCGCAGAGGTAGAGGAAGAGAGAGAATCCTAGGCAGGCTCCATGCCCAGTGTGAGCCCTCCATGGAGTTCGATCTCATAACCCTGAGACCATAACCTGAGCCGAAATCTAGACTCAGACACTCAACCATCTGAGCCACCCAGGCGCCCCTGTTGCTGCTCTCCTATAGGCCCATGGAGTCTTTCTTCTTTCTCAGGGCACTTGGGTTAGGCCAGCCTCCAATAAGATGGCTGGAGGTAGGCCTGCTGGTAAGAACCACTGCCTGGGAACGCGGCCCAGCCCCCAGGAGAGAGACTTGGCCTCCATCTGGGCTGTCCCTCACCATAAGCGGTTCCAGCATGAGGCTAGGAAGGGTCCTGTTGGCTTTCCCAGGCCAGTCCCACTTTCCAATATGCAGGCCCTTGGTCATACCATGTGTCCAGAGTTCTGGGTCAAAACATGTGTTCCCCATAAGAAGCTTAGAAATGAAATGTGCAGCTGGCTCCAGCCAGCTCTTGTCACCTGTTATTACCATGTCCCCCTCAGTGTCAGGGTCTTCTCCAGCTGGCTGCAGCCAGCCACGCTCTTGCTCATACTTCTTTTTTTTTATATTTTATTTATTTATTTGACAGAGATCACAAGTAGGCAGAGAGGCAGGCAGAGAGAGAGAGGAGAAAGCAGACTCCCTGCGGAGCAGAGAGCCCGATGTGGGGCTTAATCCCAGGTCCCTGAGATCATGACCTAAGCCGAAGGCAGAGGTTTTAACCCACTGAGCCACCCAGGTGCCCCGCTCATAACTTCTTTTGAATGAGTCCGTATGTCTAACTATTTCAGAGTCAATCTTGGCCCCCCATCTGCTGCCTGAGGAGACATGTCTCAGCCTCAGGCTGGCGGCTCTCACAGGCAGGGCCTACCCTTTCCTCCTCTTTGTGCACCTACCAGATACTCTTTGTTGCGTGCTTATTGTGTACTAGGCTCTGAGTTAGGATGGTGCAGGAAACAAAACAAATTCCTGCCCTTCTGAACCTGACATTCCAGTGGAGGGCAAAGAGGATCACTGGGAGGGGAAACCAGGAGAAGGCATTTCTTCACCCAACATGTACTGGGCACCCACTATGTCCCAGGCTTTAGACTAGGTCCTAGAGGCACAATAGCAAAGGAGACCTGGTAGTTGGCCAGAAGCTAGCAGCCAGGTGAGCATTGTGGCCACCCTTTGGAGGGAATGTTTTCTCCTGGGATCCTGGTTGAAGGTGTCTCCACTGGCCCAGTTCCGTTAACCACTACCCACGGCCCCATTCTTTCTCCCCTTTTCCCACCACCCGCAGCACAGATCAGCTGAGGGCTCACGGGGATCTAGTTGCCCATACATCTACAAGAAACCAGACTTGGCATTTCCTTGAAGGCCAATGCGGAGGAGGAATTAATTTCCAGGCCCACCTCTGAGCAAAGGAAGCAGGGCAGGGAGAGAAGCAGCCACAGCCTTCCTTTGGGGCATATTGTTAACATCTCTACTGCCTGCACTGACCACCTGATGGGTGGGTGAATCAAAGCCCACAGGCCCTCCCCAGTGCCCCCCACAACCTACCTACCTGCTCTAAGCAGACACGCCATCAAGGTGGGGCTCGGAATGAGTGCCCTACTCTGGAGTTTGAGGAGGCCCAGGCAGATTGTCTGGCCTGGAGTTGGGCGGAAAGAGGAGAAACAGCTGCCTTGGGAACAAACCAGTGAGGACTGCTTCCAGGCAAGGGAGCAAGGGGACAAGATAGAGATCCCAGGAGGCCCCAGGGCTGGTGTAGTGGGCACAAAGACGCACTGCTCAAATTGCCCTCTGAGAGTTGGCCGCAGGGAGCAGAGTTCACTGACAGGCCCAGCTGCTCTTCTCTTGTTCTGTGGTGGCGTTCACACATGTTCCCCAGGGCCGCTCCCAGCCAATGGCCAAATCTGGCAGGGATGCTGGTCTCAGCCCACTCCTGCGACATGGGACTCCTCCAGCAGGCAAAGCTTGCTCAGGGATTTCCCTACAATCTGGCCAAGATTTTTCTCAGAACGGTGCTGCGGTCCGAGACTCTTCCTCCTCAGGCCTCCTTCCTTGCCCTCTCTTTTCTCAAGTGTCAAGTCCCACACAGTGATAGAAAGGCTCTCTTGCCTACCCCTACTTCTGCCCCTGTATCCTCTTCACAGGATAGCATCCCCTCCTAACTAACTTGCACATTTAACCCCAACTTGACATCTGCCTCTCAGAGGACTCATGCTGACAGAAGGCAAAGATCCTGTCGTTGGGGACAAGTAGTCTAATAGATACAGATCCCCCCCGCCCCGTGGCCCAGAAAGCCCAGTAGCTGCTAGCACGAGAGCACTGTTTCCCCAAATCTGGGGAAGGAGGAAGAGCATGGGTTCTTTTCTGATGGCCTAGAAGTGGTCCTAGCCTCACACAGCTCTGTCCTGCTGATAAAAACCTGTACCAGCTCTCCCTCTCAGCTGAGAGGTCTCCAATTTCCGCAAGGAGAAGTCTTGGAAAACTCTCCCCCAACATGTTAAAATATTTTTTCATTTGAATTCAAAAAAGAGAGAGAGAGAAAGAAATCCAGATGTACCTCACATCACCCAAGAACTGTGTCCTTGGGAAATTGAGAGCAAATTACATTTGGGGGAACCAGATCCTATTGTCCATGCCCCAGGAGGCTCACCATTAAAAAGGAACTCTGCAGTCCATCAGTCTATCAGCACACTACATAGCTGAGCTGACAGCAAAGCTGAGGAAGAAGTCCCCTTTGACCGGCCCCAAGGCATTTTTCCAAAGTGGGTATCCTGTTGAGAAGTTGAGCAAACAGTAACTACAGCAGGTCCCTGGCACTGGGGAACTCCCGGCCCATTGGGGAGAGAGAGAGCATCCAAATGGAGAACAATAGGCCACAAAGGATGAATTAGAGTCATATCTGCATGGTGGCACCATCGCTAGTTCACTAGCTCTGAGAAGCAGGAGTGAATTTAGGCAAGAAGAATCCAGGGGGACACTGAAGATGGGCACCTGGGACAGGGCTCCAGGCCTCCCTACTGCCACTACATAGAGCAGTCCCTTTCCTGCCTTTCTCTGTCTTTCCCAGTTGTTCCAGAGTCCTCCCACTCTGCTCCCTGAGCCTGGCCACATGGTTGGCTGCCTGGGGAGGCCCTGGCAGGGTTCCCAGCGCCAGAGGAGGGGGTGAAGATGTGTGGGCTGGCTGGAGCGTGGCCAGGCCACAGGGCCCAGCTGTAGGGCACGGGGCCAACTTGACAATGCTGGCCTGGCAGAGACAGACTGGCAGCTGCTGCTGTTGCCTCCAAAATACCAGTTGAGGTTTTCTCTTACTTCGGGTTTTCAAAACTATTTCCATTTCTATTATGCCTTTGTTTGTCCTAGTCTTCTTTTTCTTTGTAATAATGTTAATTATTGTGTGTGTGCCTGGAGGTGAGGCAGGGAGGGCAGGCCAGAATGAAGGCAGCAGAATGTGCCCTAGTGCCCTGCACCTTCTCTTCCAGAAACTTGTCCTCCCATCCCAGGGTCTGTGCCTCCTCATTAGGCCCTCCCAGGGCTTATTCCCCACGGATGAAGACCAACAAGGCTCTTACTCTATCCTATTTTCTCCCCCATCATAACTTCCCTTGACTGTGGCCCATTCTCTCAGCATCTAGCTCACTGTGGCCATCGACTCCATCCTGAACCACCTTCTCCTCTCATTAGACAACCTCTCTCTGGACAGTCTCACCCACTCCCATGGTGCAGTAATCATGTATATGTCATAAGCTCCTAGTTTAATTCTCCAGTCCACAGCTCCCCTCCAAATCCCAGATCTACATATCCAATACCCTCTACTTTTGTGTGGTTCACAGGCACCTCAAATTCCACATGTCTGCAACTGAACTCACCATCTCCACTCCATCTATCAGCAAATTAAACAGCACACACCTCCAGGAAAGGGAAAAAAATCTTTTCCTGCTCCAGTCTCAGTGAATGTCACTAGCATCCTTCTAGTTGTTCAAGCCTGAAAACTGGGGGTGAAGGGGGTGTCATCCCAAACTCCACCCTTTACTTCACCCACTACCCACATCCAGTCTATCGTCAACTCTCATCAATCCTACCCCCAAATAGCCCTCAAAGGTTTTCACATCTCTCCAGTTTCACTGTCTCTCTTTTAGTTATAACCCCTATCAGCTTATTCAGAGACAACTTAAATGACCTTTTAATTTGTTTTTCTGCCTCAGTATTTACCTCTTGTGCATCCAAGGGACCAGCAGGTGGCCACCAGCTTCTTCTTAAAAACAAGTATGATCATGTCTTTCCCCTGCTTGAAAACTCTCTACTGGGGCTTCTGCTTCCAATCACGTTGCAGTAACGTGTATCAGACTTTGTCTCCTGCCACTAAAAAACCGGAAAATTGAATAAATGAAAGAGCTGTTTTCAGACATTGAACAACAGTCAGTACAGGACTGTGATCCATGAGAAAAGAGAAACAAATGAAGTGAAGTCTATGAAAAACCCTGGATTCTGCCTGAAGGCACTTTCCAGACCATGGTATGGTACAAGGAAACCCCAGAAAAGCAGAGTGGTCTCCCTGAGTTAAAGAGAAAGACATTGGATTCCAGGGAACTGAGGTCCCTGGAATTTGCAAGGCAGAGTTCTGGAAAAGAGGGAGCAACACAGAAAAAGAGTTCTAGAAATCTATATACAGATCCTCTTGATTAGATTGCTGGCTACTAAGCTATACACATGCAGGGTAAAACTCCACAAAACAGGCAAAAAATACCAAAAAACGGTAAGCTGAAGTTCCCAGAGCTCTCACAGACTTGGGAGACATTCAATTTCCCAAAAGCCAGAGAAATGTTATGAAAACTCAGGGCAGGGGCACCTGGGTGGCTCAGTCAGTTGAGCATCTGCCTTAGGCTCTGGTCATGATCTTAGTATCCTGGGATCAAGCCCCACATTGGGCTCCCTGCTCAGTGGGGCTTCTCCCTCTCCCTCTGCCCCTTACCCCGCTTCGTGCTCATTCTCTCTCTCTCCCCCCAAATAAATAAATAAAATATTAAAAAAAGAAAAAAGAAAACCCAGGGAATTCAGTAGAAGCCTCAAGAAAAGTCGTATCTTAGCAGTAAAGGTAAACCAACCCTAGAATAGATGCTACTCCAGACCTGTTCTGATGAACCTTAAAAACAACTCTGGAAAGTCTCCTGGTGAAATGCAAGTAACTTAACTGCCTTCCAGAACATAGCTAAGGGAAGGCAGAAAATCTAGACACTTGACAATGAAACATTCATAATATCTAGGATTCAACAAAAGATTATTAGACATATAAGGAAGCAAGAAAATGTGCTCTTCCATAACCAGGGAGTGAGGAAAATCAGTCAATAGAAGCAGCAAGAAATGACAGAGATGATAAAATTAGCAAACAAGGACCCTTAAAATAGCTAATTATAAATATGCTGAAGGATTTAAAGAAAATGGGAATATAGTGAGGAAAGAAATTAATATGTACCTAGGTTTATATACACACCAAATAGAATTTTTAGAGGTGGAAAATATAATATTTGAAATCATCAGTTCACAAGATGGGTGTAACAGTAGATTAGACAATGCAGAAGAAAAGGTGAGTTAAAAAACAGTGAGTTAAAAAAAATTGGTAAAAGAAGCTATATTCAAAATGGCTCTCAGGGGAAAAAAGGCTAATAAAAAGTTAACAAAATGAATGGGTAAGTAAAGAGTGGTACGCCCATAAGATGGAATATTAGTTGTTCATAAAAAGGAACAAAGCTCTGACATGCGCTACCCCATGGGTGAACCCAGAAATAGTATGTTAAGTGAAAGAAGCCAGAGGCAGAAGACTAGAATTTATATGATTCCACTTAGATGAAATTTCCAGAATAGGTGAAACTATAGAGACAGAAGATGATTAATGGTTGCTTAAGAATGGGACAATAGCTGAAGGGGGTGGGATTTCTTTGGAGGTGATGAAAATATTCTAGAATTGACTGTGGTGATGGTTGCACATATTTATGAGAATACTAAAGGCCATTGAATCGTGCTCTTTAAATGGGCAAATTATATGGCATATGAATTATAGCTCAATAAAACTGTTACTTAAAAAACAACAGAGACTCAGTGACCTGTGATTCAATATCACACAGTATAAACATATGTATCATTAGGTTTCCAGGAGAAGCTGGAGGCAGAAAAAAATATTTGAATAAACAATGACTACAATTTTGACAGATCTCATGAAAACTATTAACTACAGATCCAAGAATCTCAACAAACCTCAAAAAGGGTAAAAATGAAGAAAACCAAACCAAGGCACATCACGAGAAAGTTGCCAAAAACCACAGGTAAAGAGAAAATGCCAATACCAGCCCTAGAAAAAAGATGCCATATATATTGGGCACCAAGCTAAAGATTATCATGGACTTCTAAAGCAAAATATTGCGAACCAGAAGAGAATAGAGCAATGTCCTTGAAGTATTCAAAGACCTACACTGTAAGAAATGTTAAAGGAAATTCTTCACGTTGAAGGGGAATGAACCTGGATGGAAACTCAGAATGTACAAAAAGCACTAATGGACACCAGAAATGTAAACATGTGGGTAAATATTAAAAGACTTCTTTTCCATTTTAAAATTTTTCTATAAAAGATGGTTGATTACCAGGGGCGCCTGGCTGGCTCAGTTAGTGGAGTGACCCTGAATGATCTCTGAGTTGTGAGTTCAAGCCCCATGCTGGGTGTAAAGACTACTTAAAAATAAAATCTTTAAAAAAATAATTGACTACTAGATGCACTGAATTGTTCATTTTAAAATGGTTAATTTTATGCTCTGTGAATTTCACCATAATAAATTATTTCAAAAAATATAAGTGACTATTTAAAGCAAAAACAATAACAATATATTTGAGAGCTTATAATATATGTAGAAGCAAAATGTATTACAATAATATGACAAAGGACAGGAGGGTAGAAATCAAAGTATGCTGTTTTAAGGTTCTTGTGTATGAAGTCACATAATTGTATTTGGAGGTAGACTGTGATATGTTAAAAAGGCTTTTTTAAAACCAGAGAGCAGGTGCAAAAAGAAAAAAACAAAAACCAACCAACCAACCAAACAAACAAACCAGAACAAAACAAAAAACTAGCTATAGCTAAACAGCTAATGTTGGAGCTAGACTATGACAAGATTTCAATTATCAAGAGATAATTGGAAGAGAAGTAGAGCTTAATTCCCCTTCCATTGAGTGTGGGCTGAATTTAGTCACTTGTATATAACATTTCGAATGCAATTTGAAAGGGAAAAACAGGAGTTTACAGTGCAGAAATCTGAGAGTCACCATCTTGACCAAGTAATCAAGATTAAAATCAACAGTAAGTCATGTTGATGTCACATACCCCATGTTATGATGGGATGACAAGAGCACATCACCCAGTGGTGTCCATCCCTGAAATCCACAACCACAGACCAATCAAGAGAAAATGCCAGACAAACATAAACTGGGACGTTCTACAAAATCTTGACTAGTATTCCTCAAAACTGTCCAGGTCATCAAAACCCAGAAAAGTCTGAGAAACTGTCATAGCTAGGGGAAACCTAAGGAGACAGGATGACTAATCGAAACGTAGTATCCTGGATGAGACCCCGGAACAGAAAAAGGCATTAATGGGAAAATCCAAATGAAGTCTCTGGTTAGTCATATTATAACAATGTGAATTTCTTAGTTTTGATAAATATGCCATGTTTATGTAAGATGTTAACATTAAAGAAAATTGGATAAAAGGTATATGGGAACATTCTGTGCTATCTTTGCAACTCTTCTGTAAATCTAAATTTTTCAAAATAAAAATTTCTTTTTTTTTAAGATTTTATTATTTATTTGACAGACGGAGATCACAAGTAGGCAGAGAGTCAGGCAGAGAGAGATGGAGAAGCAGGCTCCCTGCTGAGCAGAGAGCCCAGTGCGGGACTCTATCCCAGGACCCTGGGACCATGACCTGAGGCGAAGGCAGAGGCTTTAACCCACTGAGCCTCCCAGGCGCCCCTCAAAATAAAAAGTTTCTAAGGAAATACTCAATATTGGGAAGTATAGATGGGAAGAATAGAAAACAAATAGAGAAATGGATGACATAAACCCAACCACATCAATAACTATGTTAAATGTAAATATGCTCTAAGCAGTACAATTAAAAGTCAGAGATTATCCTAATGTATGAAAAACAAAATTGGCTTCAAATATTTTTTGCTGTCTATAAGAAACATCTTTTAAGTGTAAAGACAGATAGTTTAAAACTAAAATGATGGGTAAAGATATTTCAGGGAAAAGGGCGCCCTGGCTGGCTCCGTTGGAAGAGCATGTGACTCTTCATATCAGGGTCATGCGTTCAAGCCCCATGTTGGCTGTAGAGATTACTATAACGCACCCAAAACTATAAGGTACCTAGGAATAAACCTAACCAAAGAGGCTAAAAATTTATACTCAGAAAACTATAAAGTACTCATGATAGAGATTACTATAACGAAGAAACAAGCTAACTAACTAAAAAAAAAAAAAAAAGGTATACCAGGGATGGTTATATTAATTTCAAAGTAAGCTTCAAGACACTGAATATTACCAAGAGTAAAGGCATTTATAATGATAAAAGCGTCACTTCATCAGAACACTATAACAAATCTTAAATGTGTATGTACCTAAAAATAAGCTTCAAAATGCATGAAGCCAAACCTGACAGAACTAAAAGAAGAAATAGACAAAGTCACAATTATAGTCAGAGTTCAACAGTCCTCTCTCAGCAACTGATAAAACAAGTAAACAGAAAATCAATAAGATATAGGAGACTTGAACAGTACTATCAATCAACTTGACCTAATTGACATGAATAGAACACTACACCCAACATCTGCAGAAAACACATTTTTCTTTTTTCTTTTTTTTT
>PISX010004986.1:0-113698 GCA_004024625.1 Mellivora capensis | reverse complement strand
TATATTCTCACTCTGAATTAGGTATAAAACATATCTGAAGTAAAATATGAATTAATATTTGGAGTGGCCATCGGTGTCTGTTATCCGTATGTCAGCTCCCTATTTGTTCAAGTAACCAAGAAGTGACCATACACAGAGTATTTTCCCTGGAATTCCATCATCTTTAAGTAGTGATTCCTTCTCATTGTCTCCATTTTCTCTATCTGGAAGAATCTTATTAGATGAATGATTATTCAATGAATTCTGTAATCTCCATATCTGTCTTCCATGTATCTTATCTTTCCTTAAAAAATTATTTTATTTCTGATCAATAATATACTCTTCAGCTATGTCAATTTTGCTATTGAACAGTGAAAATTTATAGATTTAACTCCCAATCTCTACTGAGGCTGTTTTATACATAACAGCCTGTTGTCACAAATAGCATATTCTTCCTTTTCCTAAAAAAATTATTATGGGTATAAACTCTGTACTTACTGTTTCATTAACCCTCTCCTTTCAGGTGTAAGTGCTTATATTTGTTAAGTTTGAGGTCTCTTTTATTCATTATATTAGTATTCTTCGTGTAGTTGGGGATGTGCTCATCATTCTTACTGATGTGTGTGTTAGGCTGTTTGTTGCTGTGTTCATGCAGCTCACTTTGTAAGGAGAGAGGTCTCCAGCCTCACTTGTACCCTACACTATTTCAGAGATAGTGACGAATTGACCTTAAAGGCTGCTGAGTGGTTTACTCCCATAGCTCATCTTCTGATGTTTGGTTCTTTATGTTCTTCCCAAATATCATCAAACATCTCAATCTCTGCCCTGTCATTCATCCTTAAGCTCCCGCATTCCTCATTCTTGTGTATAGACACCTAACCCATTACTGTCTGGTCCACTTGGAGTTAGGAGGGACGTGTCAAGGAGAGAGGCACAACACTTGAAAGCCTTGTGTATTTTCACAGCAGAATACCAGTGAATCTCCTTTGATTACCCCAGAGTTTTCTCTTGCACCTGGCACCCACCATTTCTGTGGCAATATATATTTTTTCCCTGAACATTCTGGCATTTTACTCTTTCCTATAATAATGTTTTTCAGTATTTCAATAATTCTGCAGGTTCAAGTTCCTGCAAATCTTCCTTCCTCTCATTTTTGAGCCACTCTGACCTTTTATGAAGGGGAGAGTACATCATGCGCCCTTTTCACCATGCTACTTAATTTTTAGATTGTCATCAAAATGGAAAAAAAAACCCTCATATACAACTTTCTGGCCCCTGAGGTCATGTGTTCTGATCTAGATTTTTAAAAACACTGACCCTCACCACCTGATTGGAGTTGAAATAACACATTGCTGCTCTCCTGGTATTGGATTCATTTTGGTACTATTCTGACAAATATCTCAAAACAAACTGGAAAATACTCTTCTTGCTCTTGATAAATCTGCCTTGCCTGCACATCAACTTCTGAATCAAAGCAGGTGTGAAAAGCACACAGCAGGCCAATTTGCACAGATGGTACAGAGGTCAAGTGAAAAAATATTACATTCCCCTGAGTTGACAGTTGTGGGGAGTGTGAAAACACCAGTGATCATACCTTGTTAATAATCAGTTCTGTATCATTTCTCTGTAGCTGGTGCCTTCCCAGTAACACCATCCTTTAGCAATCTAATAGCTAGCAACAACGCATTACACAATATTAGACCTTCTTATAATGACAGCCAGGGATAGTAGGCTAAAGAGACTATTTAAAAGGGTAGAAATAGTAGACCTAATTCAGTGAGTTATGTGAAGGCATATGATACAGGTTTTCATTACCAGACAAAGAGCACTGCATTAATTATTAAGCCAGGATTTTTACGGCAGCTGCCAAACTCATGTATTGAGTTGCCAATACAAAAATGACCCATTTATAATTAATTGTCCCTAAAGCAATCCTTTAAAAAATCAACACATTTTCTCAGATTTATTAACTGAGTTTATATAAAGCCTATCAATATTTTCATCTGGTAATAGACTGGACACAAGAACTGGACACAAAACATATTTTACTAGAAACATAACTCAAAAATAACATAGGATCAAATTACTGAAATTTAAAAAATTTCATTCTCATATAAGAAATTCCATCAGAACTTCCCAGAATCATTTACAATTTACACCTTTGCATTAGACTCTTCCTACTTTACTTTATGTATTTTCAGGTCACATGCTCTGAGTAGCACTGCCTTTTTGGCTGAGTATCACATGGGTATAGTTAAGCATCACAAAATTCCTTCAATTTCAGAGCTATAATAAGCTCCAAAACCTACTTTTAGGAAGCCATCTATGTATATTCTTGTTACAACTAGCATTTGCCCTTCACCAGAAATTATTCATTATGGGTGATAGAAATATATCTCATCAAGTTTTTTTTATTTTTATTTATTTATTTGAGAGAGAAACAGTGAGAGAGAGCATGAGCGAGGAGAAAGTCAGAAGGAGAAGCAGACTCCCCGTGGAGCTGGGAGCCCAATGCGGGACTCAATCCCGGAACTCCAGGATCATGACCTGAGCCGAAGGCAGTCGCTCAACCAACTGAGCCACCCAGGCGTCCCAATATAGCTCATCAAGTTTAAGTGGAACATAAATTAGTATAAAATCATTTGGGGCATAAAAGTAATCTTGGATTTCTCTGTAGTATGATAAGGGACAATCACACAGTCCAGAAACTAGAATTCACAAAGGAAACCCAAAATACAAAATATTTTTACCAAGTATGGATAATACCTGCCATTTGAAATTGGCACTTTCACTGGCCAGTCCATCCATTAACCCATACCCTTAAAGAAAATCTGTCATTATCACATCACCATCATTATTCATCCAATTGTATTTAGACCTAGAGATTTTGTGGCAGGTTCACGAAACCTGATAAAAAATACAATAGACACTTTCTACCTTATGGCATTCCCGATATCTATTACTGCTTATTTAGTTTTTCCGATAGAGGTCTATTAAAGGTGCAAGACTATAGATGAAAGACAAGTGTTTTGTCTTTTATTAAGAGATGCTAACTAAGTTGTTCATCTGCTCAATTTTAAACCAGTCTTTAGTTCATTGAGCACATACTCTGTTCATACAAAAGTGCTTTAATACCAGTTTCTTGAGAGAGAGAGACGTTGCTGATACCTCCAGGCATTTGTTCTTAGATAACTTGGGAAAATTTTGTAAACCTACCTAGTGTCAAATCCAACATGATACTCTTAAAGTCAGGATAAATACCAAACTTCTCAAATGGTCCCAATCACCAGTCATTCTTCTGCATTTGGACACAAATTCTCAGAGCATAACAAAATGGAATGAAAATGGATACAGCAACTGGACAGATATAAATTTTATCTTATTTTCACATCTTACTAGCTGTGTAATTTTGGACCAAGTGCTTGTTCTTTCTGGGCCAGTGTCTAATTCTGAAAAAATTAAGTCAGTTCATACTTTTCAGGTGTGCATGTATGAGTTTTGGGGATGGCGTGTTTTTGGTTTGTCTCCCTCCCGATCCTAGCTACAGTGTTTGACAGTAGCACCAGGGGTTAGCTTTTGGAAGAGCCTAGCAATGTCTTGCATTTTCTGAAGGCACTTTAGTTATATAGCAAGAAAACTTTGAACTACTCTCTTTGAACTCATCTTCGATCACCTTTATGTTTCAGACCAGAGGTCTATGTAACTCTTCATGAATTTAGTTTTACCTGCATGTTTTCTGAGTGGTAGCACATTCCAGAACTTTTAATACCACCATGAAATGTTCTCTTTTTGGTTCTGAAAATTAATTTATGGTGCTCGTATGAAGACAGGTTGGCAACTAGGACAAGAAAAAAGTCATGATATTTAGGTGATAAGGGTTCTCTCCAGGATTTAGTCCTATTACGTGTATGAGAAAATAGTATGCAACTAAACCATTGCTAAGTTGGAGTCCTTGGAGATTCATTTGTCTATGGAAGGACTCTAGAAGGTTTGCAATCCTCCTGACATAGGAAAAATTATGGGTGCATTTACACATGTACAGCTTATTAGGGCAATGTTTTGTGCCAGTATCAGCTTATCAATAATCAATGTTGTGTCTGGACTCGCCCTTGTGGTTGTTATTATAACTGCAAGACATCTTTCAGCAAAACCGTCAGGAGACTTGGGGGAAGAAAAGATTTATTAGTTACAGGACCTAGAAATTACACAGCACAGCTGGGGTCACACAGCAACGTTGTGGGTGGAAAAAAGAGCACATAGGCCCAGGGTTCTGCTTTTTATTGCAATGGAGGATGGGGGCTTAGGCTTTCACAGGCTCATTCTTTATTGGTCGATTTATAGTATAAGAGTGGGAATTTAAAGCACCAGAAGAGAAAAGACAAGTGACTCAAATGATCAGCTATCAAACTCAACTAAAATCTCTGTAACAAACAGCCTCAATATGGGAGGTGGCCCTGCCCTTTATCTAGTCCTGTAGCTGGCAATGTGTCTATTCAAGAGAATCATCTTTTTTAAAAACTATTTTATTTATTTATTTGACAGAGAGACAGTGAGAGCAGGAACACAAGCAAGGAGAGTGGGAGAGGGAAAGCAGGCATCCCACGGAGCAAGGAACCCAATGTGGGGCTCGATCCCAGGACCCTGGGATCATGACCTGAGCTGAAGGCAGACGCTTAAGGACTGAGCCACCCAGGTGCCCCTCAAGATAGTCACCTTTGGAGTGAATGCCTCAGCAATCATAGTTTAAGTCAGGTACTTGCGTTACAAGAAATAACAAAGTAAAATAAGTAAAAACCTAAAACAACAACAAAACAACTCTCGGGGCTTCCGTTGCAGGTGAGGAACTGAACATAATGAAATTCTCAAATGGACATGATTCTTTTTTTCCCTCAGTTGACAGATTTTGTTAGCCACAGTGTGTGCCCAGCACGGTGCTAGTTCCAGATTTATAGTGTTGACTTTAAGAGCTCCAAAGCCTCTGAGATTGTGCTCTACTTGCCGGCTCACAAGTTAGCCTGACACGGATTCATGGGTGCTGACAGAAGTTGTGAAACTCTTCAGCCAGAGAAAAAAGGGTGATTTCTTACTCACAACAGTATAACTAGCCAACCTGTAAGCATTGTGTTGTTCTCTCCAACCCAACTTCCCCGTGTGTGCTGCAGAGAGCGTCAGACGGCAGGTACACACACCGTGGAGTGTGTCACAGGAGAGGAACACTGAGATTAGGGAGCCCAACTCTTTAATTGAGCAGGAAGCATGTCTAACCTTTGATCTAGATGAAGACATCCATATCATAGTGGATGGTAAGAAAATCATGATTCCTGCCTGGGGGAAACTGTATCTTCCAAGGCTGGAGGGGCAAAAGCAGTCAGTGTTTCCACCATCAAGATGGTTCAGGGACCTGAGACTCGTCTCCCAGGAGTGACCAAAAAAGACATGCCCCCTGCCCTGATGGACTTTTCCTGTCTGGCTGTGTAAACAAATACAAAATCAAATATATAATTATAAATTGTGATAAGAATTGAGGAAGAAAAAGAAGAGTGCTCTACTAGAAATAGAGGAGGACTCGGAAAGGCATGTCTGAGCAAGGAAGCATTTTCACCTGAGATATGAAACAGAAGTCAGGCAAGTAGAGATGAGGGAGAGTATTTTCAGCTAGCACGTTTGAAGGTCTAGACTTCAGAGAATTCAGCGATTAAAGCAGCCAGTCTGGTCAGGAGATGTGAGAGAGAGAGGATGAAAGTGGAAGGTGCTGCTGAATGGTAGAGTCTATCCTTGAAGAGCAGTAAGAAAGCCCCTGAAGGGTTTACCAGAGAAGCCCAGTCGTCTGATTTACATATTAAAAGAAGGTTAGGCTCCAGGTTGGATGCCCTGGAGGAGAAAATGGTGGGAGAGAGAAACCACAGGGGAAGCTGCTGGGCTATAGTTGTTTGCCAAGGATGACAGGCTGTAGCGATGGGGCTGAGTGATGGTCAGAGCTGTCTTCCTGCTTTTACCTCTTATTTTCAGGCTTTTAAAAAAAGTTGAATATTTTTACTTTTCCATTTCCTTCCCAGTTTTGCAGTTTACTGCCCAAGAGACATAGTCAGCCCTAAGGGAGGCTAACTCACACTAACACGTGGGATCCGCAATAGGATGGTTGTTAGAATGTTATTGTAGACTCCATTTGTTGAAAACTACCCTGGATTAGAACCAATTGGTAAAGATTTTTGGATTCCTGTGGCCAAAACTAAAGTATTTTAATCATTATATCCCATTAGGTAAATGAATTAATACACGGATGGGTGAAGACCTGAAGGACCTGTAGTCAGAGGATTTGATTTTCTTGTTGGAAAACTCCAAAGAAGCAGGGTGATGGATCTCCACCCCCAGATTTGGTGCTGATATGAAGACTGATGATAACAACACTCAGATCATAAGGGGTTGAGAGATTTATTACTCACAGAATGAAGTTTTCTGGGCAGAGCAGGGCAAGCTTCTCAAGCTGGTCCAAAAATGTCTTGAGAGAACAGGGCAGAGAGACTGGCTTGGGGTTCTTACAAGATTAGGGGGTGGCCAGAGTAAAGGTTCCCAGGCATGGTTTGAACTTCCTGCCTGCACCAAAGGAAGAACACTAGGACTTCAGTATCAGCTTGCCAGATATGGAGCAGAAAAAGAAAAGGGAAGGCTGAGACTTAAAATTTGTCAGCAAAACTCAAAAAATGGAGTCAGACTCTTTATTACACTTGTTTATTAGAATGAATGAAACTTTTAAAAAAGCAGGGAAATTTATGTGTGTTTAATGGGGGATAGCAATGTTCACTAAATACAATGTAGATGTTTTTGCTATTAAATTTATGACTAAAGTTTATTTGAGAGCAAATAACTAACTAAATAACTAAAGTTATTTGAAATCAAATATCATTCACAATACCTTTACAATAAATAACCATCTTGCATACTAAAGTTAATCTTGCTAGCTAGAGATTAGTTTATTAAAAACAAAATTATGGTCATTAATTTCTGCAACAAAATTATATTTGCATTCAGCAAGAGGCCTGTATTACATGTCGTTATCCTACTGCGGGCACTAAGGAGGATTGGCAAGATGTTCAGCCTAACACCAGCACATCGTATTCAGGAAATTTGGACAGAGGTTAAGAAAAAAAAAAGAAAGAAAGAAAGAAAGAAAGAAAGAAAGAAAGAAAGAAAGAAAGAAAAGAAAAGAAAAAGAAGAAGCTCTAGTGACGTCTTTTCCTGAAAGCTTAATAATCAAGCAGGCACATTTTAATAGTTTGCCTTTTTCTCAGTAGTAAACAGATTTGGCAGGACTGGAACAAATTGGATGTGTCCATCATAATCAACTGAATAAAAGGCAAAAATTGGGGGAAAATGCTCACAAAGAAGACAGGGTATAAAATCTTGGAGGAAAAATAAAAAATATTTAGGAATGGAACGTATGTTCAACTACAGCCTAAAAATGGACAGAGGATAATTGGGTGGAACATTTCTTTCAGCACATTTACATATTTGATAAACAGGACCTGCATTTCTTTCCAGTATGAGGATGTAATTGTCATTTGTATTCCTATAGCAATGGGACTAGCACAATCTGTGATTATTCAGGATCTGATTTTCTAGTTTAGGAACTATCCACTCCCATTGCTTCTCTCTCTCTTTTTGCTTCCTGTCTTTTGGCTGCCTTCTTGCTCATTAACATTTATTTAGTAGGAAGTGTCTGGAAATGGAATAATAAAGGAAATGAAATTCAAAAGAGCCTGTTGGCTACTTACTAAACATATCCGCTAATAGGATGAACTAGGGTAGAGCTGGTTATACCCATATGCTAAAATGATTTCACTTTTCTATGCTATCATCCTTCAATCACCACAGATAATCAAGAACTAGCTGAATAAAACTAACAAGACGGTTGTGTCTGGTTATCAGGCTGCCTATAGACTTATAAACACTGGTTTCAATGATGGTGTGATGTTGGAGGAAAAGAAAATACAAGGGCCTAATTAAAAATCTATCAAGTATTAAAGATATGTATTTTTAAATAGATATAGTAAATTGGAAATTTGATGGGTTTTTAATCTTTGACTTAGCATGAATAGTAAACGGTGCTTGTAAATATGTGTGTGGAAAATGCTTTTGGAAAAAGAAGAAACACTATTCCTACTGGTATTTTATGCAAGACAATCAACACTTGAAGGTAAAGATTAGATACCTATCCCTTGACTTCTTAAATACATAACTTAATAGATTTTCCCACTATTGAGAGGCACCGAGAAGTGAAATTTTAAAAACTAGGAAAATATATCCTAAAAAAAAGTGGGTTCCACAAGATTCACCAAACATATTCCTTGGTATTTACCCACAGGAGCTAAAAATCTTAAAAAAAGCTAAAAAAAAGCTAAAAAAAATTCTCTAAAAACCTGCACACAGATGTTTATAGCAGCTTTATCATAATTACAAAACTTGGAAGCCACCCAGATGTTCCTCGGTAGGTTACTGGATAAATAAAATGTGTTTCATCTACACAAGGAAACATTATTTACTACTAAAAAGAAGTGAGCTATTCAGCCATGAAAAGACATGGGAAAATCTTAAATGCATATTACTAATGAAGAAAAACAAACAAACAACAATCTGAAAAGGCTGCATATTGTTATGATTCCAAGCATATGTCATTCTGGAAAAAAGGCAAAACTATGGAGACAGTAAAATTTTAGTGGTTGCCAGGGCTGGGGGGAGAAAGGGGAGAGACAATTAGGCAGAGCCAGAGAATTTGGAGGGCAACAAAAATGTTCTGTATCATATTATAATGATGAATACATCTAATTACACATTTATCCAAACCCCTGGAAAGTACATCACCAAGAATGAGCTCTAAGGTAACTATGGATATTGGGTGATGATGATTTGTCAGTATAAGTTCATTAGTAGTAATAAATGTGCTACTCTTGTGGGGGACGTTGCTATTGGGGGGGGGCTATGCTTGTTTGGGGGCGGGAAATATATTGACAATCTCTGTACATTCTTTTCACATTTGCTGTGACCCTAATACTGCTCTTAAAAAAAAAAAGTCTTGGTTTTTTTCAAGTCTTTTTTAAAAAGAAAGATTGTTATATAATGGTGTCATGTGTTTAGATTTTATATTTTAAGTTTAATATTGTTTAGACTTAAAAAAGATGTATAAAAGAGTAATATAAATTATAAACATGGTAAATTTTTTTCTCTTTATTATTAAATCTCTGTCCTCTTCAAATTTATTTACCTATTTGAAAGATGTCATTCCCCTACCTTATGGTTCACCTATTTATCTATTTATATGAAGAAGTGAAATCCCACCACTTTTCACTCCTCCAATACTTCTTCCAATGGCAAAATCACTTTTCTAAAGGTTTTAGACATACCCTTTTTTGAATTTGGCTTGTATAGATTTTGAAATTAATTTACATATAATATCCAGATTGATAATATTATTTTACTTTTAATTCTTTAAGGGGTTACTAAATACCTTTCAGTTTCTTTAGCTTCTCTAATCTATTTGAAAAACAAAGCTTGTTGTTAAAGCTGTAGACCAGCAGAATAAGAATAAGAATAACCTGAGAGTTACTAGATATGAAGATCTTGAGGTACCATAAGAGGTGTAATGAACAAGATCAAATGCAACAAGATTGCATTTTTACAAGATCCCCAGAGAACTTATTTTCACTTTGAAGTTTGATAAGCATTAATTTATGCTGTACTTCTACCATGTTCCCCAAAACTATACTACAGTGATAATAAACACAAGATGTCAGTCCAAATCATCACTCTGAATTCTGGTTTTACTACATATTTATTCTATGACCCTGGGAAAGTATTTTAATCATTTTGTGCCTCATTGTATTCATTTGTAAGATGAATTAATAATTATGGCTCTCGTAAAGATGGAATGAGATAATGCATATAGTGTATTAAACAGTGCCCAGTACATAGTAAATAAATAAGAAATATAATAATGTTAATATCGTCCTTCTGAATGATTCAATATTCTCCTTCCCAAAATGCTCATAGGTCTCTTTTATCCAAAAACAACTTCCAGCAATGGATAGATCATCCAGACGGAAAAGCAATAAGGAAACAATAAACTTAAACTACATATTGGATCAGATGGACTTAACAGATATTTATAGAGCATTCCATTCAGCAGCAGCAGAATACACATTCTCCTGACATGAACATAGAACAGTCTTAGGAGTAGATCATATGTTGAGCCACAGAACAAATCTCAATAAATTTGACAGGTTTGAAATCATAACATGTTTCTTTTCTAGCCCCAATGATATGGGAAACAAAATCAATTACAAAAAGAAAACTGGAAAATTCACACATATGTAGAGATTAGACAACATGGCCCTGCACAACCACTGAGTCAAAGAAAAAATAAAAAAGGAACTAAAAATATATCTTGAGATGAAGAAAAATAGAAATACAACATGCCAAAACTAATGGAATGCAGCAAAAGTAGTTATAAGAGGGAAGCTCCTAGTGATAAATGCTTACATTCAGGGGGAAAAAAAAAAGAATTCAAATAAACAATCTAACTTTAAGCCTCAAGGAACTAAAGAAAGAAGAAACTAATCTCAAATTTAGTAGAAGGAAGAGAATAAAGATCCAAACAAAAATAAATGAATTGGAGGGGCACCTGGGTGGCTCAGTGGGTTAAAGCCTCTGCTTTCAGCTCAGGTCATGATCCCAAGGTCCTGGGATCGAGCCCCACAACGGGCTCTCTGCTCCGCGGAGACCCTGCTTCCTCCTCTCTCTCTGCCTGCCTCTCTGCCTACTTGTGATCTCTGTCTGTCAAATAAATAAATAAAATCTTAAAAAAAAAATGAATTGGAGACAAAAAATAATAGGATAGATTAATGAAACTTCGAACTAACTTTTTGAAAAGATAAACAAAATTGACCACTATTCAGCTAGACTTACCAAGAGAAAAAGAGACAGGACTAAAATAAATGAAATTATAATGAAAAAGGAGATATTTTAACTGGCATTACAAAAATAGAAAGGATCATAATGGACTACTATGAACAATTATATGTCAACAAATTGGACAACCTAGAAGAAATAGATATATTCCTAGAAACCTAAAAGCCTGCCAAAATCTTGACAGTTCAAAATGTAAACAGACCAATTACCAGTAAGGAGACTGAATTAGTAATCAAAAACCCCCCAACAAAGCAAAGCTCAGGACCAGATGGTTTCACTTAAGAATTCTACCAAACATTTAAAGAAGAACTAATACCAATCCTTTTCAAACTCTTCCAAAAAAGAGAAAGGGAGTGAATACTTCCAGACTCATCTCATGAGGCCATCATTACCCTGATTGCAAAACCAGGTAAGAACACTACAAGAAAATAAAATTATAGACCAATATCCCTGAAGAATATTGATGCAAAAATCCTCAACAAAATATTAGCAAAAGGGGTTTAATAATAGTAAAAGGGTCTTACACCATGACCAAATGGGATTTTTTCCACGGATGCAAGGATGATTCAACATCTGTGAATCAATAAAAGTGATACACTACTTTAACAAAAGGATAAAAATCATATATTTATCTCAAAAGATGCAGAAAAGAATTGGACAAAATGCAACATCCATTCATGATAAAAACTCACAACAAAGTGGTTATAGAAGGAATGTACCTCAAAAGAATGAAGACTATGTATGACAAGCCTATAGCTAATATCATACTCAATGGGGAAAATCTGAAAATTTTTTTCATAAGCTTAGGAACAAGGTAGGGATGCCCATTCTCTCACTGAATCAACATACTACTGGTAGACCTAGCCAGAGCAACTAGGCACAGAAAAGTAAATAAAGGCATCTAAATCAGAAAGGAAGAAGTAAGACAGTATTTGTAGATGACATAATATTCTATAGAAAACGCTAAAGAATCTACCACAAACAGAATTAATAATTTAATTCAATAAAGTTGTAAAATACAAAACAAATATATAACAAGCAATTGTTTTTATATACACTAATAGCTATCAGTAGAGAAAATAAGAAAACAACCACATTTCAATTGCATCAAAAAGAATAAAATATCCAGGAATACATTTAACCTAGGAGGTGAAAGATCTGTACATTGAGAACTCTTGAGACATTGACAGAAGGAATTGACAAAAACACAAATAAATGGAAATATATTCTGTGTTCATGTAGAATGGGCATCATAGAAGTGGAGATAGCTGGTAAAAATTCTTGTTTTAAGACATATTATTGACTATACATAAGAAACTATTGGAGAGAGTACTTAAAAATATAGGCAAAGAAAGAATAGATGAGGAAAGAATGTAAAGCAAAGAAGAAATTGGGATCCAGGGCACAATTTTTAATGAACAAGGGAGGAGTCATATTGTCTTCTGATCTAAATCCTTTTTTTTTAAGTGTGGGTCTAGGAATTTGAATAAACCCATACCTGTTACTATTGATTTTTCTTGAAGGACCATGAATCAGTCATTTGCTACGAAAGAGAGGGATAAAGGTGGGTTAGGAAGTTTTAAAGGTATGTTAAGTTTTTGGAATAGCCACTGTTGAGAATTCAGGAAGAATAGTACCAGGATCTATCCAAAAGTTGACAAATGGGACTGTGGCTCAGCTGATTTTGGAAAACATATGATAGCAATGGTACCCCTCCATATGTTTAAAGAAGTGGCTTACACAAAAAGATAATTAATAAAAGCATTTAGAATTTGCAAAGGAATGAAATCTATGATGTGTATTGTATCTACAATGTGGTTATTTGGATCTGGAAGTTTGTTAAATTCTAGCATACTTCTTAATTTCACATGCAACTCCTTTGGAACCAGAGATAGTCTAGGAGGTGTAACCATTCAGTCACCTTACATTCTTATTTGGAGAATAATCTGCTGTTTCTTATTTGGTTTAATATTAAACTGAACTGAATGGGATCTCAAACCAAATCTGAGTTATCACTTGCCAACATTCAAACCCAGAGGAACCCCCTATGACTTGGCTTTCTTTCAGTAGATAGGAAAGGAAAACGAGACATGCAGATATGGTGGACTAAGAAGTTGTGGGGTGACTAGAGGTTGGAAAATTCCATGAGGTACAAGAGCAAGTATGGCCAGAATGAGGACAGGAGAGATCCAGGAAAAGAGAAGTTCGTGGCCAGAATGTGAATTATAGTTTAGTATTTTTAAAGTGACATTAATTGACGTATACAGAGAATTGAGCAGTTAAAATGAAAAGAATATAAAAGAATTTATTGGAATTTAGAGACAGAAAAGCATAGAAACCAGAGCCCTTTTTTTTTTTTAAGATTTTATTTATTTACTTTGACAGAGAGAGAGAGAGATCACAAGCAGGCAGAGAGGCAGGTAGAGAGAGAGGGGGAAGCGGTCTTCCTGACAAGTAGAGAGCCCAATGCGGGGCTCGATCCCAGGACCCTAGGATCATGACCTGAGCTGAAGGCAGAGGCTTAATCCACTGAGCCACCCAGGCACCCCAAACCAGAGCACTTTTGAGAAGTTCACCGCATGGATATTGCCTCAGGATGATAGGACTTCCTTTGGTATTTAAATTTTTTTTTTCTTCACTACAGGCCAAATTTATCTTAAAACTTAAATAAATGACTAACCAAATACTGAATTTTTTTCTTTATCTAGTTTCTTCTATTTTCTTTTCAGAAGTAGAAGGGTAGAAAGTGCTATTTTCCAAGTCAAACATAAAAATCCTTTATTCTTGGCTGATGAAAACAACACAACACACATCTGGAACTCCTTTACTCATCTGGAAGAAGTTACTTCCACTTTTTATATCTTCTCTATATCATCAGGTATCTCTAGACAGTAGTATGCTTTCTAGTATTCCAAAACATTAATGTAAATCTCAAGGGACATTTTCTAGACAAGTTTTTGTCTTGTCAAGTCAAGTCGTGTCAAGTCACATTTATGACTGTGCTTCCAGTATAGTCATTATTTGTGCTTACTAGCTTTTTAACTTCAGATTAAGGAAAATGGTATTTTTACTTATGCAAACTCCTGCTCATTGACTCACTTTTCATCTGATGGTTTGCACCCAACTTTTAAAAATGTGAACATCGTATTACTCTCTCATGCCATGGATCTATTTATGCATATTTCTCTCACATTCTCTGTAGAGACTTGAGAGCAGGTTTGTCATTGATACTTTCTGTCCTTTTCATTGTGCTTGCCAACTCCCTCGCTGCCATTTTGGCATTATTCATAGTGAACTATAGCACGAAAGAAGTCAGGACCAATACTCACATGTTTTGATTGCATTTCATTTTCTTTTTCTTCTTTCTGTCTTTCATTCATTCAAGATTTCATTTATTTATTTGACAGAGAGAGAAAGAGAACACAAGCAGGCAGAGCAGCAGAGGGAGAGGGAGAAGCAAGAGCCAGAGGTGGGCTTGATCCTAGGACTCCGGGATAATGACCTGAGCTGAAGGCAAATGCTTCATGGACTGAGCCAGCTAGGTGCCCCTCTTTTTCCTTTATTTATAATAAATAGGTGGGAGCAGGAGGAGAGGGAGAGGGAGAGAGTGAATCCCAATTAGGCTCCCTGCCCAGGATGAAGCCAGATGCAGGGCTTGATTTCATGACTCTGAGATCATGACCTAAGCCAAAATCAAGAGTCGGGCACTTAAATGAGCTGAGCAAGCACTCCAAGAGCAAGTCTTCTAAAATGCCTGAGAGCTTGTGAGGTGATAGCAGGGCTGTGAGGAAAGTCAGACTGAGAGTGGTGGGTTGTGGAGAAAGTAATTACCATGATTCTGGAGTCAGGAGGATCACTCTGTAGGCCAGCAAGTGTGGAATCAGCTGCTTTTAAACTCTACCCACCTGATTTTGCAGCTTTGACTTAAAATCTTGAAGCCATAAAGCTCATGACTTAGAGCCTGGAATAAGAATTGGAGTTTCAACCCAATGTCAACTAATTTAGTAACTTTGGGGTCAGCATATCTTCCTCTTCTTTGTTTTTTAAAGAGGTCAGGTTGGGGGAGGGGCAAAGAAAGAGAAAGAGGGAGAATCTTAAGCAGACTCCTTGCTGAGCAAGGAGCCAGATTCTGGGCTTGGAGCTTGATCTCACAACCCTGAAATCATGACCTGAGCAGAAATCAAGAGTCGGAGGCTTAACCTATTGAGCCACCCAGGTGTCCCTTGATTACCTTTCACTTTCATATGGATTTCTGCCTATCAAAAACAAAAACAAAACATTCTTTTTCCAAAAGCTAGATCAAATTCTCCCAACTACTTTAAGCCTTTGCTCTTCCCCATTGTCCCACATACTCTCCGCTTCCTTTGAGCTTCACCATTGGATCATGTATTTCACAAACATTCACCCTTTCTCACCTGCCAAACACTTGTTAAGGACTAGGGGTATAAAGAGGAAGATAACACAGATCCTCCCCCAAGGAGGTGTTTATTAGGGTAGATCAATATGTAAATAAGTACTTGAAGCATATTTTAAAAGCAGTCATAAAATCCATCATCATATTATAATTATTTATATAACTGTATTATTTCCCCTAAGAGATTATAAGCTCCTGAGGGCAGGGGTTCTGCCTACTCAAGTGGTATCTGAGAGTGGCTAGCATGGTCTCTGGCCAATGGTAGATATTCAGTAAGTATTCAAGATATAATTCTACCCGAACTAAACTGAATTCATTGATAATTTTTCTACATAAAACATTTTCTAACATGTTGAACTACGTAAAAAGCATTTTTATTATATTTTTCTGATTCTGTGACCATACTCCTTGTTGCCTTAAGTAGTATACAGGGTACTCTGCCTTTATATCTTCAGCATTCTTGGTCTGTGTGAACCCTGTGTGTCCCCTTCTGTGCTCTAACCCAACTTACATGTTGCACTTACGGGCTTCATTTTCATCCAGGTCTCAAAGTACAGATCATTCCCAGTCCTAATATCCTGGTTTACCAAAATCCTCTACCAATGGATCACAAGACCTCTAGTTCTATGACAGCTCCCACGATGGGTGACACAATTGTTACCTCTCTGCTTCCATTCCCCTATAACCATGTCTATTCAGAGCTGCCAGGGTGCCCTGTGTCTCCAATAATGAAAGCAGTTTCTGGCATATAGCAATTAAATGAAAGAATGAATTATAAGGCATTATTTTTCATCTCTAGACAGTTCTAATTGTTATTCAAGGTTATAAAATTATAGAGTAAGAATATACTTTAAATAACATTCAACTGGCTTTATTATAAAAGTACAATTTGTACATGGTAAAAAAATTAAAATGTTACAGGAAGGTATCAAATGACTGGAAGAGGAACCTTCTCCTCACTCCTGGCCTCTATGAGCAAATTATGATTCTATTTTCCCCTTTATTCACTCTACTCCTAAAGAAATATCATACTGCTAAATCTGGTAAACTTGGTAAATTTGACAGGAATAAATAGGCATGTTTGGGTTACTTCTACCCTCCTTCTCTTCTGTGGATCTGTCCATCTTCAAGGAATAAGCTGTCCACTAGTTCTCGAGAGTGGATGCATCCACAGTTAGTAAAAGATTGGGATGGGAAAAATAAGGGTGACTGTCTTTTTCTGATGTTCAGTTAGCAGATCTACTTGAGTTTCACACTCTGCAACTTACTCCATTCTGACCCACATCTGTATGAAAGTGAGGTGGCCTTTTCCCCCATTATTTTGTTTCTCAAATGACTAATGGCTTTGATGGGGAAGAAGTAATCTATTTATTAGAAATCTCTTGGGAGACTCTCAACAATGATAATAACTTACAGAATTCCAAACATGAGTCCTATTTCTGAGTTAAAAGCAAACATATACTTTCATTCATTTCCAGAAAAAAAGTATATAAATGTATATAGACACATTTATATTTATACCACTTTTTTATACAAGTAGGACCATTAGGGCCACATTATCTGTTCTGTTCATCATTATGATTTTACACTGAGTATTATATCTTGGAGAGCTTTCCATAGGAATCCGTATAACTCTACTTTAATATTTATTAGAATCACATCCTGTCATAGTCTGTCATTATTATATAATGGGTCCTAGTTAATTGACCCACTAGATAAAGCATCCATTCCATTGCTTTCATTTTAAATGGCCACAATCTAAATCATAATCTGATATATTTTCCCACAGCAATGCTTGACCTGGTTTTGTAAATTTAGTGCAGGCACTTCACAATACAAAATCCTTCCCTATACAACTTCTTTTGTCTTACGCTATTGCATTAACAATTTATTTCCTCCAATTATCTTTTCCAAATACCTCCTTCAATCTCTAAACCTTCTCTGAAGCTGTAAAAATATTTTAACTAGAAAGATCCCCTCATCCAACTATTTTAATCCCACCACTCACAGTATCAGAATAAACAAAGATGTTTTTTAGGATAAGATCCAGATCTTAGGCATTTTTCTATTTCTTATCACAGAGAGGAGAATATAATAGTTAATCATTTTCTTCAGAAAGAATATCCAGATTCCATAATAAAGTGTTTCCCCACCTCTTCTTTACCATTTTTTAAGCCAGCTACTAATATAGAAAATGTTAAAATTTCCAAAAGTGCCAATGAACCTAATATAGTTGCATTTTATTAATTTCAGGATCTACAAACACTTAAAATGTGGGAGGTGTATACATCTGGGAGGTGTATACAGCCTACCTCTCCCATGTTTTATATCCACAGAGTTGTTATTTTAGATCGATATTATTCCCAGGAAAGTCCTGCAATTGGAATGGGCACTAAGGACTTACAACTTAATTCTGTAGTCTGTATAATTTTCAGTAAGGGAATTTAGTAAGGGAATTTCAGTAAGGGGATTTTGAGACTATGAAAAGGTAAATATAAATAATAACAATAATAATAGCAGATCTTCTTGAATGCCATCGTATAATTTTATTTAATCCTTACTATCAACCTAAGTGTTTTATACTAATACTCACTCTATCAGACAGGCTTTACTGTTCTCAGTTATCTTTTACTGAAGAAGTGAATAAATCTTAGAGATGTTATTGACGCATTAGCAAGTGGCAAAATCAAGACTTGCACATAGGTTCATTTGGCTTTTAAAACCCATACTGGGGTGCCTGGGTGGCTCAGTGGGTTAAAGCCTCTGCCTTCAGCTCAGGTCGTGATCCCAGGACCCTGGGATGGAGCCCTGCATCGGGGCGGGCGGGCTCTCTGCTCAGCAGGAAGCCTGCTTCCAACTATCTCTCTCTCTGCCTGCTTCCCTGCCTACTTGTGATCTCTGCCTGTCAAATAAATAAATAAATAAATAAATCTGAAAAAAAATACTAGATGGGAGAAGAGAAAAATAAGCTCCCTGTTAAAAAATGTTTTTAAATATTTAAAGATATGTTCGAAGAGTTCCATATCTAAAAAACAAAACAAAACAAAAAAACCAAAACACCAAACAAAAAACAAACAAACAAAACAAAACAAAGATGTAAGAGGAAGAACTAGATAAAATTAGAAATTCCTGGAATTTATGTGAAGTTCATTTGTTTGGGCCCTGGCAAAGCATGTCATAATAGTAGGCATTTAAAGAGTGGTTTGGAGCTTTATCTAAATCATTTTCAGCAGCAAAAATTTGAATGCCATCAGTGTTTTTCCAAAAGGATTTATCAATCAACAAATTCTAAGATCATAATGGGTAAGGCACTTTGAATAATAGCCTGCATTTGGGAAGGGTCCCTTTAGTCAAAGAATTCTTAAATTGATTGAAAGGATAAGCTATACTTTTAGAAAGATTTCTGTTTTACAACTGAGATGGGATAGAAGCTTAGAAGAGGCTGTGGCCAAGAGAAACTCTTTCATGGAACAAACGGTTTTAGAATTGAAACTTAGAAGGAAGATGGGCATAAGCAAAGGCATACAGTCAGAATAGGAGAAGCAAGACATGTTTGAAGGACAATTTGAATACGGCAGCAAAAACATTCTCAAGATCAAGAGAGGAAAAGATAAAGAGGTTTGTGTACATTTTTATCCCAGGTAGGAGTATGTCTGCTGCTGAGCTGACATCTTCAGCTTTTTCCTTCTCATTTGTCCTTGTTCTAGGACCAGAAAGTTCAAAGTGATTTTTGTATTAGGATAAGCAAAATACCAGAAAGTTAGCTAAGCTATAAAAAAGCACAATGGAATATTACTCAGCCATAAAAAAATAAAACATTGCCATTTGCAATGACATGGACGGAGCTAGGGAGTATTATGCAAAATGAAATAAGTCAGAGAGAGACAAATACCATATGATCTCACCCATATGTGGAATTTAAGAAACAAATGAGCAAAGGGGAAAAAAGAGAAAGAGGCAAACCAAAAATCAGACTATTAACTTTAGAGAACAAACTGATGGTTACTGTAGGGGGGGCTAGGTGGTGGATGGGTGAAATAGGTGATGGGGAATAAGGAAGGCACTTGTGAGGAGCACCAGATGTATGGAATTGCTGAATCACTATATTATTGTACACTTGAAACTACTATTACACTGTAAATGAACTAATTGGAATTTAATTTTTCAAAAGATTATCTAAATAAATAAATAAATAAATACACAGCTAACATAGGCATTTAAAAATTCTATTCAGGAAAAATGAGTTATATTCACCCAGGTCATCTAGACAGACAGATACAACGATCAGATGACTTGGACGGATTACTATAATTTCCACATCTTTGAGTTTATGTCGTGCAAGTTGTATAATGCAAATGTATTTGGAGAATGAAAAGAAATTCCATAACCCCTTCCAAACCTAACCACAAAAGACTTTTGGATTTTATACTGTATTGAATTATCCATTCACCCTCTCCTATCTGCAATGTAGATTTTGAAGCTCTGCCTGCATATAAAAAAATGAAAATGTTTCCCAAAAGGAAAAACAGCTTTTTCCTAAGAGCACCACTGTATTTTTATATCTGTATCAAGCAACTCTTTTTTTAACTTATAGTTTTGTGAAACATTTGTTTGCCAAATAGTTTCTTTTTGGCTTCCCATGTTGCAATAATTAGAAACAATGGCCACTTCCCGAGAGCCTGAGGTAATCACGGCTTTCTAGAAGCAAACTCAGAGGTACCATTACGCCCAGCAGATGTCCAAACACAAGAGCTGAACTCCAGGAGCCGCAGAGGCACAGCTCTCACCTCTGTTTTCTCGATGAACGGGGGCTACATGGATGTTCACTGGGTGGTGTGTACCCGTGTGGAAGTAGGTTTCGCTTACAAAAACAAAACAACTACAAAACTATGTTTCTTTCTGGAGAAAAAGTTTTACTTTCAATTTCTGCTTATCTTGGCACAGTTTACCAGGGCGTCATTCACAACACTGGCATTGTGTACCCACCTGATCTCACAAAGCACATTGGGGAAGCCCAGATGGGCATTCTTCATCACCAGTGTGTGTAATCAGCATGTTCAGGGGAAATATGGCGCCATGCCTCTCATTTCTTTCTTCTGTTGACATTTATTGACTCAGGCCTTTGAAATGTCCTCTGTCTCCAGCCCAAAATTTGGACTCCTATTTGCGTCAATGTCGAAGTAGGTTTTTAAATTGGAGAATCATGCATTTCTGCCCTTTCTTGCTTTTTTCCCCCAGCATAAAAAATTTAAAAGTGTCACCCTATGAGGCATTCAACATTGTTGCTGTCAAATAAATGTTGTATAATTCCTTCTCAGGATTATTTATTGAACTGACATTTCACTCTTTTCCTTCTTCTTTCAGAAATGATAAAAGAGTGTGACATGAAGACTCAGATAATACATGATACCATAAAATATACATTTATTGATCTGTCCTATTAAATGCTGACAGACTGAATACACAGTTGGACTACGGCCAGCCTACATGACAACAGAACTCTGAGCCACAGCTGGGCAGCAACCAGTCCAGAACAGTTAGGATGTGGTCTGTAGCTGCCAACTCTCTCCATTTTTGCTTCTACTTCCAGCTCAGAACCAACCAGAGAAAGCCAAATACACTTCCCTAATCAATGACATAGAACACCCTACTTCTAGTTAGTGGGCCATCAGCTTCCCCAAGACAACAACCTCCAATTAAAGCATACTCGAAATCTTCCCTTTTTCATTATAAAGTTTTGCTACTTCCTAGCCTGCCTTTGAGTCTAGACCAAATTCATATGATGGCTGACTCCCTCATAGCATACTCTATGTAAATAGCCTCTGTATTTTCTTATTTGAATTGTTTCTGTTTATGTCTACAATGTTTTCTCTCAAGGTTCTGATCATCCCCGCATATGGTTGAGCAACCCTATAGGTACCGTAAAACATCAATTAGGTTTTGAAAGTAACTTTCAGACACCCAACATCTACCATCCTTGCCCTAGACATAATCAGAACAAAGGTAGTGAGAGACACAGTAGCTAAAATGTATCTTTAGGACTCTGATTTGTGCT
The DNA here is from genome assembly GCA_004024625.1 of Mellivora capensis. NCBI lineage: Eukaryota > Metazoa > Chordata > Mammalia > Carnivora > Mustelidae > Mellivora > Mellivora capensis. The sequence goes on along the minus strand of PISX010004986.1, from coordinate 92,288 downwards.
ACTGGGTTCTACTTAAATGTTAGTATCAGATGTTTATTTTGGGTTATTAAAAAAATAACAACAACAACAAACAACCCACCACCAACAAAACAAAACAACTTCAACAGCAAAACAAAAATTAAAAAACCTACCCTTTGGAAATCAAAGTCAGTATGTGTCAGGAGCTGTGATTTAATGCAGCATATGGCTTCTTGAATATCTCCAATTCTATATTGCCAGAATTTCAATTAGACTACAATAAAAGGATGTTTCATTAAAGGTTTGCTTATTCTTTTCTTCATGTTATTCCTCGATGTGGTATCTTTTTCCATTGGTCTTCCCCAATTTATAAAATTCCAGTAGCCACAATATAACTCTCAAGTTTTATTAACAGATCATGTTCATTCTCAGCAGGAATTGTACTCAATGAAATTTTGATGTAGTTCAATTCTGTGCTCTGGCACTCATGATCTCATCTTGTGTCCTTTAACCTGCCCCAGGTTTCATATTTTCTCTACTTTCTATTTGAAAGGTTTCTCTTAAAAGATCTGATAGCTAAGCAACACTGAGATTTGTATGACCAAAAAATTGATTAGGATAGACTTTAATATGTTGTTACATTTGATAAGAAAAAATATCTGTAGGGCTTTTGTCTTTTTGTTTAGTAAGCACTCAATAAATATATTTTGAGTATGCAAATGAATGAATATAGCAACTTATATAAATATCTAACTATTAAGACTTTTGCATTTTCATTGAATAGAAAGAAAATAGTCTCTAGCACCCTGTATATAACATTATGTAATCTTCAAATTTGTTCAGTAATAAAATCAGATAAATTCTTCTGTGACTTTGGGCATTTTACTTATTAATGGATTTGTAAATATTAGAAGTATTCCTCATTTGTAGATGATTATATCTATGGTGGGTCCTGACTAGTTACATTAATGAAAAGAACCAATGTTTAAGAATAAATAAAAGGGTAAATGATTTTTAAATATTTATATTAGGCTTTCAGGTGCCTGCTAGTGTATTTTTAAATGGAGTTAAAATTGGGGCACCTGGGTGGCAGACAGTTAAGTGTCCAGCTCTTGGTTTTGACTCAGGGGTCATGATCTCAGGGTCGTAGGATCCAGACCTGCACCGAGCCCCAAGTTGAGCCCTGTGCTGAGCCCTGCGCTGAGCCTTGCACTGAGCATGGAGTTTGCCTTCTATGCACCTCTCCCCCATGTTTTCTATGTTCTCTCTCTCTAAAACAAATTAAATCTTTAAATGGAGTTAAAATTTATCAAGCTTAGAACTTTAACTCTGGATATATATTTTTTAAGATTTTATTTATTTATTCGACAGACAAAGATCACAAGTAGGCAGAGAGGCAGGCAGAGAGAGGAGGAAGCAGGCTCCCTGCGGAGCAGAGAGCCGGAAGCGGGGCTCAATTCCAGGACTCTGGGATCATGACCTGAGCCGAAAGCAGAGGCCTTAACCTACTGAGCCACCCAGGCGCCCCAACTCTGGATATTTTAACTGTGCTTTCAGATTTTACTGTTTAGATGTCTCACCCTGACCCTGCCTTAGCTGCATCCCTTATCTTCTTCAGAAATACTCTGAAATGCCTCTGAGATGAGTTTAAAGAACCAAAGTATAAAATGGGCTCAAGCTCTTTCTCCTTGCCAATTTGGGGAAGTGGTTGTATTAGCTTGAGAGCGACTTGTATCCATTGAATTACTAAATGAAAAGGCTAATTGACTGTTGGTAAGAAATTGAAAAAATATTTTTTTTTCAGTAATAATGTACTCAGGAGTTATGAAATTATAGAATTCCAGACTTAGAAACATTTGGAGATGAGTTAATAGAGATCCTTCATTTCATGGCAAAAGAAGTAAAAGACAATTGAGAATTGATTCAACATTGAAAACTAGCTGAGAGATAAAACATGGAGGAAGCCAGGGGTGAATATCTCTAATCAAAACATCTACTTAACCTATTGGAAAATTTCCCAGTGGCCTGGAAATTTCAGAAATTTGGACTCTTTCTTTTAGTGCAAAGGGAATAGATAGGATTCTCACTTGCCATTTTTTTTAACTATGTCTAGATTTGGTCCAGTAATATAAAACATGTTCATTTTGCCTTTGTGTTGTAACACAAAGATTTTGATGGAAAAAAAATGTGGGGAGATTTCAAATTTTTTTAATCCAGATAATTAACATGTAGTATATTATTAGTTTCAGAGGTAGAGTTTGGTGATTCACCAGTTGCATATAACACCCAGTGTTCATTACATCAAGTGTCCTCCTTAATGCCCATCACCCAATTACCCTGGCTATCCCACCACCTCCCCTCCAGCAACTCTCAGTTTGTTTCCTACAGTTATATAGTTAGGAGTCTTTATGGCTTTGTCTCCCTTAATGATTTTGTCTAGGGATTTGAAATTTTTTGCAACCATGCATCAAGCATATAGAGAACTTGCTTGAAAATAATCCTAATAAAAACGTATTAACATTGGCACATTTTATTTTTATTTTTAATTGAGATGTGATTGACATATAACATTATATTAATTTCAGATGTATAACATAATGACTCTCTCTCTCTCTCTCTCTCTATATATATATATACTGAAATGATTACCACAAGTTTAGTTAACATCCATCACCATACATAGTTAGAAAAATCTTTTTATTTTTCTTTTTTTTTTTTAAGATTTAATTTATTTATTTGACAGACAGATCACAAGTAGGCAGAGAGGCAGGCAGAGAGAGAAAGGAGGAAGCAGGCTCCCTGCTAAGCAGAGAGCCCGATGTGGGGCTCGATCCCAGGACCCTGGGATTATGACCTGAGCTGAAGGCAGAGGCTTTAACCCACTGAGCCACCCAGGTACCCTGAAAAATCTTTTTCTTATGATGAGAACTTTGAAGATCTGCTCTCCTAGCAACTTTCAAATATGCAATACAGTATTATTTTAGTCACCATGCAGTACATTACATCCCTAAGACTTATTTATTTTATAACTGAGGTTTGTACCTTTTGACCTCTTTTATGTGTTTTGCCCCTCTCCCCCCTATTTCTGACAAGCACCAATCTGTTGCACCAAGTATCGATGAGCTCAGTTTTTTGTTTGTCTGGTTTTGGGTTTTTTGTTTGTTTGTTTGTTTGTTTGTTTTAGATTTCACATATAAGTGAGATCATACAGTATTTTTCTCTGACTAATCTCGCTTGGGATAAGGTCCTCGTGGTCTGTCCATGTTACAAATGCCAAGATTTCCTTCATTTTGGTAGCCGAATAATATTTCATTTTATATGTATATCACATCTTCTTTATTCATTCATCCAATGATGAACATTTATGTTGTTCCCATATCTTGGCTATTGTGAATAATGCTGCAGTGGATAGGGGAGTGCAATATCTCTTCAGAATCCTGTTTTCATTTCCTTTGAATACAGACCCATAAATAGGATTGCTGGATCATATGGTAGCTCTACTTTAATTTTTCTGAGACATCTCCAACCTATTTTCCATAGTGGCTACACCAATTTACATTCTCACTGACAGTGCCCAGGGTTCCCTTTTTCCACATCCTGACAGCATTTATTTTCTTTTTCCCTGTCTTTTTTATAATAGCTGTTTTAAAAGGTGTGAGGAGATATCTCATTGTGGTTTTGATTTTCATTTCCTGGACAATCAGTGATGTTGATCACTATCTGCTTTGGAAAATGTCTGTTCAGGTCCTCTGCCCATGCTTTTTTCCATCAGTTTTGTGTACAGGTTTGTGACACTTTTTTATATACTGAGACAAAGTAGTGGTCTCTCCTAACCTCCTCTTCAATGTAAAAGAGAGAATGGATGTAGTGAAAAGGTTCTATCAAAATCAGAGAGATGATAGGGAGAAATGGGAGCTCCTCAGAATAATAACTAGATGAATTTAGGTTCAATGTCTAATGTTTACAGGACAAGACATTCAAAACTGTTTACTGAATACACTGGGTGATTAAAAAATAGTGTTTTCACAATCAAAAAATTTGACACCTTCAAAATGAATGCTATGGAAATTTCTAGATTGATGTAAGCATTTCCCTAATGATTGAATTGTAACTGTCTCTCCTTTTGCAGTGTGACCCTAAGCAGCCTAACGTTGTCCCAAAGAAATTACATCAAACAACATTGTTAAGGAGATAGCTAAAACAAAGAAGGGGAGAAAAGGGGAAACAGATCATTTAAAAATAAATAAATAAATTATTTAATCATGAATTGGATACATTCCTAAAGGGAGGAGGATAGTTACAGGGTAGGTTGGAAGGGGTATATTCTCTCTTGAAAAGACAAGTTGAAAAATCTGTTCCCTGAAAATTTATCTTGGTTAGTGTGTTATATACTTCTGTGCCATATTAATGTGCTATATATTGTGGAATTCTCCAAAATACCATACCTGAGTATACTGAGTTGATAGAAGGAGAAGTTAAGTAAACTGAACTTGGACTCAGGAATAAAATTCAGAAAAGAAAAAAAAAGTTGATGGAAATTTATTGGCAATCACAAGAATGCTGCTTAAAACTTTCCTCCTTTCAGTCTAGATAAATGGAACACTTTACTGACTACTTAAAAGGAAAAAAAATCAACTTCTATGGCTCCTTTTATACTTTTGTGCACAGAATGAACTTTTAAAAATATTCTTATTCATCTATGAGGTAGCTATTTTTTCACTTCTCTTTCCTCACTGTAGTCTTAAAGAATCCACCTTAGAGGGAAAAATAAATCAGTTTTGTATGCCAGTGTTCCAGTGTGCTCAAATACATCTAAGAAATGTAATTTTTTTAGGGCTTGCTGCCCAGGACTGAGGGATATAAAGTAAAAGATTGAGATTGTATTTCCCTGATTTTCAGTTCTTTTGATGTCCAGGATGATCTGGATGGATCAAAAGGCCCCTGTGGGAACCATGCAGGAGACAGACACATTATGTGAAATCCATTACTCATAAGCCAAGTGCTCATTGTGAGCATGGCTTATTCTAGGTGCCAAACCATCCAAGCAGTCTTGGGAGGTGTTGTGAGATTTGAGGACAGACTGATTAAATAAATTTAGAAAATTCAGGTTAGCACACAAGCTTCATATGTTTTAGACTTTCACAAAGATTATGCCCCCCTCAGAAAGTTGCTTCACACTTCTCTAACAAGAGAGGATAATACTACAAAGGTATTTTGACCTATTGATTTGCAAAATTATTAAGATCCTTAGATCTGAAATTTCTCACCAGTGTAAAAAAAAAAAAAAAAAGTATTTGGAGAGAGAGATTCGCATGCCAAAATACTTGAAATAACTCTACAGGCATGAAAAAAAGAAAAAAGAATGCTTACCTAGACATAAATGACTTTATTATTATCCATAATAAATGTACAAATTCATATGAAGAAGTTCAAGAAGAATATTAGTAGATTATAGAAATATTTGATTTAAGTTCCATAATAGAACTATTTAATAAAAGAACATTTAGTTTACTGTTAAATATTCTCTGCAAAGAGAATAACATGTACAAGATCATAATAGAGAATAAGTTCACTGTATGGTTAGAAAGCTATGAATTATTTGATATAGAGAATAGACAGCAAGAACACCCACTAAGAATAAAAGCGAGATTATATTTGCAGGACCCTTATATATCATGGTAATTTTGGTCTTATACAGAAAAAAGAAAAAGGAAGTCTTGAAAGAGAGAGGCACTATGATACAAATTTTATTTATTTTTTAAAAGACTTATTTATTTATTTATTTTAGAGAGAGAATTGGGGGTGGACAGAAGAGGGAAAGAAATTCTCAAGCAGACTCCCTGCTGAGCATGGAGCCCTTCGTGGGGCTCAATCTCAGGACCCTGAGATCATGATTTAAGCCAAAATTAAGAGCTGGATTCTTAACAGACTGAGGCACCCCTGACTGGTATGAATTCTAGAAAAATCATGTAAGTGACAGAATAGTTTAGAAGGAAATGATACTGAAAGAGGAAGATCAGTTGAGAAATTTTTGCAATAAATATGAGTGTTGAATTATAAGGTCTTAAACTATGAGAATAGTAAAGAGGTATAGGAAAGGTGCTGCATAGAAGAGGTGATAAAATGCAATTCACAGGTCTTTCTGATTATTTGGTTGTAAGAGGTAAAAAGAAAGTGAGAAAACTAGAGTGACTCTAATGTTGTGCTTGAGGAACTGGGTGGATGGCCATATTTGAGAAAAATGTTGATTTTCATTATGAAAACATAAAATTCACAGTGTCTGGGCTACAGACATATCCAGTAGATAGTCCGAGATAAGAACTAAGGAAAAAAAATCTGTGCTGGAGATTGAGTTAAAAACCACTAACATATCCGTAGTTGGGAAAACCAATGGGTATGAATGAAACTATCTAGCAAGGGACTGTAAAGTGAAAAGGAGCCACATCAGAGGAGTGGAAAGAGGACTTAATGGAAGAAAATGGGATGCAATAAAGAAAAACTAGAAAAAAGAAATGGGCCAATATTTCACATAGGTCAAATAAGATAAAGTTGATAATTTCCCATTGGTTTCAAGAGGTAGAAGTTGGTAAGGGCAGTTTCAACAGAGATTGTGGAGGGCTAAAGTATGAAGTGAAAAGTAATATCATAAGTACCTAATTAAGAGAATTAAATGCACTGATATGCATAGAATATTTAAATGCCTGATATATTGTAGCTTCTCATTGAGCATTAGAGATGTTACTGTTATTGAGTAATTGGGCTGAGAAGTGTGGAACAGTTTAAGATGATAAAAGGAATAAAGTTAAACAGAGTGCTTTGGCTTTTTAGCTGTTTTTCAGGGGTTTTGTTTGTTTGTTTGTGTTGGTGTCATTGTTGTTGCTTAAATTAGGAGGGACTTGATGTAAGAAAAAGTATTCAGGAGGGAAGAGGAGGGTGGAGGTGGAAAAATGGTAAAATTAATGAGGAAATTTAAAGATTTTTAAAAATTATTTATTTATTTGACAGATCACAAGTAGGCAGAGAGAGAGAAGAGGAGGAAGCAGGCTGCGCGCTGAGCAGAGATCCCAATATGGGGCTCAATCCCAGGACCCTGGGATCATGACCCGAGCCGAAGGCAGAGGCTTTAACCCACTGAGCCACCGAGGTGTCCCAAGGAAATTTAAGTTGGTGGTATAAGGGCCTGGTTATCAGGGGGAGCCATTTCGTTGTAAACTTGGATTAACCCTGCCCCTCCCAGAGGAACTTACTTGCAAACACTGGATACAGGGGTGGGCCAGGCCAGATGGAGACATCCAATCAATGGGGTGCGCATATATTTACTGTGGTGAATTGGAATTCAATTGGCCACCCATATTGCCAACCGAGCATGACTGTGCAGTTTTCCCTGTGTGTTGCAATCTCATTGGCCACCTGTGTGTGGGCCGGGCTCAACCACCTCTATAAAGGTTAGTCTGTGAGGCAAGGGGGGTGTAGTAGTAGTTGTTGGGATGGTCCTTGGGGTAGTCATTGGGAGGGGTAGTCGTCCGGAGCAGTGTCACCGGGAGCGGCATTGTCCGGGTCATAGTCGTTGGGGTCATAGTCGTTGGGAGCGTCGTGTCAGGAGCATCATGGTCGTGGGGAGTGTCGTGGTTGTTGTAGTCGTCGGGAGCAGTAGTCGTCAGGAAGCAGTGTCCTGGGGGAGTGGCCTCAATGGAAGCAGCGTCATCGGGGTCGCCGGGAGCGGCGTTGTCAGGGTCGTCGTCTTTGTCCTCATCGTTGTCGCCTCTTTGTAAGAGACGGCCCCGACCAGTCAGTTTGATTCTGGATGCTTGGCACGAAATAAAGCTTTGCTTCACTTTCAATTTGTGTCAGTCTTGTTCCTTTGATCACAGACCCTAACAGGTGGAAGGGGATGGAGTCCAGCTGAGTTGAAACTATTATCTGGGAAAAAAAATAGAAAGACTGTCTTTGCATTGAGCTAGGAAGGAAGGAGAGAATATGTTTAATATGGATATCACAGGAAACTGAAGTTCCTCTCATATGGCAACCTCTATTGTCTATATGGGGTCATGGGTAAAACCAAGACAGAGAAGGTATCACAGCAGCCAGAAAACTTAAATTTACTCACAAATGTTGGAGATCAAAATTACCAGAATACCTCTGGCCAGATGGAAAGAGTGCCTTAGCTAAGAACCTTGGTCTTCTTTCCTCTGTCTAAGAGAACAGCGTGCATGGGAGGAAACTCTTTGTATAATCATTAGGGCAACTTCACATATCAAATGTGCTGACCCATATACACGTGACAGCTATTTTCCAGTTGATAAAAGCCTCTCACAATAAATGCTTCTCTCTCTGCCTTCATTTCAGACATTTTGTGTGTGTTCTCTAAGTTTCATTTAATCATCATTATTGTATCTCTTCCCAAAGCCATCTGTTATGTTTCTTTTTGCTCCTCATTATCTATTTTAGCAGAGATCTTTACATCTTGTTTTTATTTTCCTAGTAACTTATGGAATATCTGTCTTTTTTGGGGTAGAGTGTTGCTCCTTCGCTTCTAGATACTCTTGTCTCGCCAACCAGTAGATACTTTACAGCTATGTTTGAAGGAGACTGTTCTCCATGAATTATGCTGTATATTTTGCTCTCTCCAGGACAAACATAAGGTTTTTAGCCTGAGGTTATATACACTTAGATGTTGTTTCTAGAAAAAAGAGAAAGTTTGAGGCCGTACAAAAGAGATGCTCATTTTATCAGACATACTAACAACATTCAGAGATTACTCTGGTTATCTTACCAAGTTGTACTATCCATTATTAACTCAGCAAAGTCTTTGAAAGAGAGAACATTACTTGTTGTCTGCTGGTGTGCCTTGAAAGGTAACTGAACAAATTTACTGTTTGAAGGTCAGAAAGGCCCAGTGAAGAGCCATGCCTTGGGATGCCTGGATGGCTCAGTTGGGTAAGTGTCTGCCTTTGGTTCAGGTCATGATTCCAGTGTCCTGGGATTGAGCCCTGCATTAGGCTCCTTGTTCTGCAGGGAGCCTGCTTCTCCCTCTGCCTGCCTCTCCCCCTGCTTATGTACACACTCTCTCTGACAAATAAATAAATAAAATCTTTTTTTAAAAAAAAGAGCTATGCCTTTCAAGGCAAGAAATCACTTTTTTAAAAAATTATGTTATGTTAGTCACCATAAAGTATATCATTAGTTTTTGATGTAGTGTTCCATGAATCATTGTTTGTATACAACACCCAGTGCTCCAAGCAATACATGCCTCCTTAATACCCATCCGCAGGCTCACCCAACCCCCCCCACCACCCACCAAAACCTTCAGTTTGATTCCCGGAGTCCATTGTCTCTCATGGTTTGTCTCCTACTCCGTTTCCCCCCCTCCTTCATTTCCCCCTTCTTTCTCCTAATGTCCTCCATGTTATTCATTAAGTTCCATAAATAAGAGAAATCATAATTGTCTTTATCTGTTTGACTTATTTCACTCAGTATAATCTCCTCCAGTTCCATCCATGTTGATGCAAATATTGGGTATTCATCCTTTCTGATGGCTGAGTAATATTCCATTGTATATATGGACCATATCTTCTTTATCCATTCATCTGTGGAAGGGTATCTTGGCTTCTTCCACAGTTTGGCTATTGAGGATATTGTTGCTAGGAACATTGGGGTGCATATGGCCCTTCTTTTCACTACATTTATATCTTTGGGGTAAATACCTAGTAGTGCAATTGCTGGGTCATAGGGTAGCTCTATTTTTAATATCTTGAGGAACCTTCACCTGTTTTCCAAAGTGGCTGTATCAACTTGCATTCCCACCAACAGTGGAAGAGGGTTCCCTTTACTCCACAACCTCTCCAACACTTGCTGTTTCTTGTCTTGTCAATTATTGCCATTCTAACTGGTGTAAGGTGGTATCTCAATGTGGTTTTGATTTTAATTTCCCTGATGGCTAGTAATGTTGAACATTTTTTCATGTGTCTGTTATCCATTTGTATGTCTTCATTGGAGAAGTGTCCATGTCTTCTGCCCATTTCTTGACTGGATTATTCATTTTTTGGATGAGAAGTTCTTTATAGATCTTAGATACCAGCCCTTTATCCGTAGTGCCATTTACAAATATCTTCTCCCATTCCATGGGTTGTCTCTTTGTTTTTTTGACTGAAGAAACCACTTTTTAACACAGACTTTGATAGTGGCTTCACAGAGACAGCTAAGGAAGATATAAAAGAAATAGAAGACTATAACTTATGTCTCCATGTAACAATCTAAAGGGAAAAGGTACTATAGAAATTAGCTTATCTATACAAGGACATATATAAAAGATATTCTGGAGGTTATGTAATACAAGTTCTTGGAGTATCCCCAAAGTAGTAGTTAGAATTATTTCCTAAGTATGTGAAGTTTAAATATAGTAGCAACTGAAGAGAAGTATGAATTGATGCAAAGTGACCAAGAAAGACAATGATGCAAGAATAATGAACATAAGAGAGAGAATAGACTTGTTCTATTTGATGTTATAGTAGGTGATGTGAGGATTCAAGAAAATAAGGTGGTGGAGGGGGAGTAATTAAGAAGCTTAAGGTTTTGTACCAGGTAGACTGGGCAGTGAGAATCTATTCGTATGCCTAGTATGAGTGATCCAATTAGAATTTGAGAAAAATGATTCTCACTTTAAGAATAGAATAAATTGAAAAGATGATAAGTTAGAAGTTAAGAAAGTGAAAAGCTAGGTGGTGGATATCAAATGGCTGTCACAAATGTGAGGCAACTATTAGAACTGAACTTGGAGGGGTGCTTGGGTGGCTCAGTGGGTTAAAGCCTCTGCCTTTGGCTCAGGTCATGGTCTCAGGGTCCTGGGATCGAGCCCCACATCAGGCTTTCTGCTCAGTGGGGAGCCTGCTTCCTTCTCTCTCCCTGCCTGCCTCTCTGACTACTTGTAATCTCTGTCTATCAAATAAATAAATAAAATCTTAAAAAAAAAAAAAAAAAGAACTGAACTTGGAGGGGCGTGGGTGGATCAGTGGGTTAAAACCTCTGCCTTGGGCTCAGGTCATGATCCCAGGGTCCTGGGATGGAGCTCTGCATCGGGCTCTCTGCTGAGCAGGGAGCCTTCCTCCTCCTCTCTCTCTGCCTGCCTCTCTGCCTACCTGCGATCTCTTTCTGTGAAATAAATAAATAAATAAATCTTTTTAAAAAAAGAAGAAGAAATGAACTTGGAGACTGACGGAAAAAGCATGGAGACCATCAGTATCTGATATTTGTGGAAGAAGGATCTACAAGATGGATGATGAATGGAACATGGTGATAAAAGAGAAATTCACTCAATCATTTCATCCTTCCTCCATTCAATCATTTATTTCTTCATTTATCCAATCCTAGTTAACTAAGAAAATGTTACATTACTACAAAGAGCAAAGGATTAGAGTAAGGTGACAAAGACTGACTAATGACTCCTGACTACATATAAGTCTCTCTTTATTTAAAACTATTATTATGTTCTATTAGCCAACAAAACATATAGCCCTCTTTAAAATAGTTTAATCTGAAGCTTGATTTCTTCATCTCTGTTGTGTTAAAGGTAAAATTTTTCAACCCATGAGGATCAAATTAGATATTTGTAATAATTCACATATAGTTGAATTGCATTCATTCAACATATGCAAATATGTAAATTCCAGTTTCCATATAAATACAAGATTTGTGAAAATATTTTGAGGAGCATAGACTCTCAAATAAAATTGGTGTATGTTACTTTTGTTACTTCAACACATACTCTGGGCACAGCATGACAGTAAGTGCTGAAGGGAAAGTAAAGTAGGATAAAATTTATTCTCTGCTCTTAAGGAACCCAGGACAAATGTATATAAAAAAATTGAGTAACAGTGCAAATCAATATGTGACTAAGGGCAGCAAAGAGACATAAATGAAATACATGCTTACAGTTTTAAGGTCTGCATTCCTTGGAAGGGGCATATTAGGAATCAGGACTTGAGTTAGGGATTCAAGTACAGATAATTGTAAAGTATAATGATCTTGAAGATCTTCCTTAAGTTCCTTCAGGAATGGGACTTGTTTACTTTTTTAAAAAATTGCATGGAGCACTGGGTGTGGTGCATAAACAATGAATTTTGGATCACTGAAAAAAAAATAAAATAAATTACATTTTCAAGGCTAATCAAACAAAGAATGTTTACACCATCTCAGAAAGTGTAACAAAAACTATCCTTAGGTGGGACTTACACAGAATATATCTACAGTTTGTCAAAGACTTAAATCAGAAGAGGAAAATGTCTCCTGGTCACCCAACTTAAAGTCATTAACTGATACCATCTTATTCTTGTCCTGACAGAAGCATAAAGAAAAGCCTTTGTTAGAAATAGAATGCTAAATTCCAATAGAATGTCACAATGAATTTTTCTAGCATGAGGCAGAGTGTACTTTAAATCATAAAACATTAGTAGAGACATGGTGTCATCACAGAAGTTTCACTGTAAGAAAATCAGTGTTCAACTTTTAATTAAGAGTGATTTCAAAAACGCTTAGTGACTCCGTTAAAACAAGTTCGCTACTTACATGGATAGCATTGTTATCCAATGTACTGTTTTGAAATTATGTAAGGACTCATCATGGGAGCTCAGGCTTACTGTGTTGCTGAGCAACAACTTCCCTTGTCATTTATCTGACAAGTTGGCAGGAAAACTTTGTTTAAAATTGAACTTCACTGTTGTTCGTTTAAAAAGAAATTGAGAGACCAGTAAATTGTTCTCTGTTCTCTACTGAGTTATTATTATGGTACATAGCTAGCTATTTCTCTCTGTTGATACTGCAAGGAGACCATTTCTTCTTAGGAAATCCTAAGTAGGATTTAAAGTAACAGTATGTTTTGGTTGTTTAAAATGCAGGAAAATTTTCTCCTAAAATAAACCTATTGTGCTATAGTTCGAGGGTATAGTGAATAACAAAATTATTCTTAGCTAATAATAAGCATGAGCATTTACTTGGTACTTATGACATGCTGTGTACTATATTACGTACATTGTTTTCTATTTGTTCAGGTTTCTGCCTAAATATCACCATATCAGAGAGTTCTACTTTATTCACCTTAACTCCTCTGCTTCAAACTCTTGATCTCCCTTCCTATTTTATCTTATTCATAAGACTTTTTTTAAACCAACTAATATAGTGTATTTAATTTGCTGAATTATGTATCATCTGTCCACTCCTTCTAGAGCTACCATAGAGAGCCACATGTGCTTAATTTTTACCACAGATTCTTCTTAACAATAAAAGCACTTAGGTATATCATACAGCACAATATTAGCTGAATGAATGCATTATAGATGAACATTAGTTGCATTATATGATCATGGTTAATTAATCAAGGTTATTGTTTCAGTATCCAGGTTGCCAATTAGTTCTGCACTTCATAACAGTTATAAAGCATATTCTTAAAGTTGTATTGATGGGGTCCATGATCAAAGGAGCGAGACTGATACACAGCAAAGGTCAAGCAAAGCTTTATTTCGCGCCAGCACTGAGAATCAAACCGACCGGGTGGGGCCATCTCTTACGGAAAGAAATCCCCAGCTTCACAGACTAGCTTTTATAGAGCAAAGGCCAAGTGGTTGAGCCTGGCCAATGAGATTGCCTCCACCTGGCCTGACACGTCCTTGCATTCTGGGCTCTGTTATCTCCACCTGACCTGACCCGTCCTTATATTTGGGCTCTGTTATCAGGGACTGGTTGACCATATTTTACTGGTTTCCCAGACTTGCTTTTAAGTAAGTTCCTCTGGGGGTGGGGGTCAGGGTCAGTTTAAGTTTTACTGCACAAACAACAAAATGACTGTTTGACCGAGATGGAGTCGCTCTGGCTAAGTAGGCCCCTACGGTATCACAAAATTGTACCAAAGATGCAAAAACACAAAGAACATCAGCCAAGTTTTATAAGCAACACTAACCTCTTTTTATTACATAAAACTTCTAAAATTAACATTTTTTCCAAATAATCTCTTAATTATATTGATATAATAATATAATTATGGATTAGGATGTGTGATTCTATTTTCTGCATTAATTCTCTTATAGGATATTTTATTTGGGGGGACATTTGACTTTACTGAAAAACAACTGAAGTAGTAATAAGGAACTGGCCCCAAAAGAACTGTACAAATATAATCTCATTTGTTTCTAGACAACTAATAGATACTAGCTGTTAATTTATTCTAACTGATCCTCAAGATCCACATATTGAATATTTAAATGATTTCTACCACTCTTTTCAATTTTTTTCAATTTTATTTACACGTGTCCTTTTTAAAAAAATAATCTATTTATTTCTTTGAGAGAAAGAGAGGATGAGAGAGAGAGAGAGAGAGAGCATGAGAGGGGGAAGGTGAGAGGGAGAAGCCGATGCCTCTGCTGAGACTGGATCCGTGGACTCCAGGATCATGACCCAAGCTGAAGGCAGTCACTCAATCAACTGAGCCACCCAGCACCCTACACATGTTCTCTTGAGAGGGAAAGCAGTATATGCTCCTTATCTACTCATATTTAGACTATGAAAAGAGGACAGAGATCACCCAAAACCAGCAAACCTTCCCTGACAGCATATCCTGCTCCTACCCTTTCCTCCTCAATCTGTAGAGAAGATCCTTTCATCAGAACTCACAGCCAACAGTTGTGAACAGTAACTGTCAACACTACATGAGCAGAGAGAAGAAGTGTTCCCCAAAACCTATGTCCCAGGAAAAGAAATTAGCCAACCAATGAACTAATCCTGCAGAAAGAGTAGAAAATAACACAAACATGGGCACCTGGGTGGCTCAGTGGATTAAGCCTCTGCCTTTGGCTCAGGTCATGATCCCAGGATCCTGGGATTGGGGCCCTGCATTAAGCTCTCTGCTCAGCAGGGAGCCTGCTCCACACAACCCTCCTTTCTGTCTGCCTCCCTGTCTACTTGTGATCTCTCTCTCTGTCATAAATAAATAAAATCTTTAGGGTGCCTGGGTGGCTCAGTGGGTTAAGCCGCTGCCTTCGGCTCAGGTCATGATCTCAGGGTCCTGGGATCAAGTCCCACATCGGGCTCTCTGCTCAGCGGGGAGCCTGCTTCCTCCTCTCTCTCTGCCTACCTCTCTGTCTACTTGTGATCTCTCTCTGCCAAATAAATAAATAAAATCTTTAAAATAAATAAATAAATAAATAAATAAATAAATAAATAAAATCTTTAAAAAAATAAAGAAAATAACACAAAAAAAAAGTATATGAAGCATAATGGCACTCCTAATGAGATTTTGAGGAGGTATCAAATTCATGATATACTAACTATACAAATTCATTAAGTAACTAAAGATAAAGAAATTAAAACATTTTAAAAGTCTCATTAGTTATCCTTAATCACAAATATGGGTATAGCTAAAGAAAGAAGTAGTTATCTGGAAATGAACATGAAGTCTTTTTCCTAGTACAAGGTGCAAATGTGTAGATTGATAGTGTAAAACAAAATGTTACAAACATGAAAGATAGAATCAGAAGTTCCAAAACCCTAATGAAAGTGTATACAGAATTCAAAATTAAAAAGGCAGAGGAGTAGATAATAAATAGAAAAAAATTTATGCACAGTGGGGATGTAGCTATTTAACTAAAAACACTCTTTAAATTATATGAGCAGGAGTTGAAAAGAAAAGAGCAAGAAAGCAAGCAAGAAAGAAAAGACCTAGCTAGAATTTGCATAGCTAGCCTCCACAATTGTGTAAACTAATTTAAAAAAAATATTAAAAGGTGAAAGGGTTCAGTAAATCTCTAAATATGTATCTCCCACTGTTTTTGTTTCCATGACTGACACAGATTTTGGACCAAAAGTAGTTATAGAGAGGAGACAGTGGTAGTCAGAATAATTACACCCACCTTCCACCAAGATGTCCATGTCTTAATTTCTATATTGCTACAAAGAAAACTAAAAGATATTATGACACTGTTTTTTGCACCCTCAAACAAGTAAATTTAAAGCCTGAGACATATAATTTCTGAAGAAAATATAGATTTTTAATTTGAAAACTTGAAAAAGATTAACTCTACAGATAAACTAAATAATTATATCAAGTATCCAACTAGTAGAGAAATATAGGCCCAAACAGATTCAAGGTAAATTCTCACCTTGAGGCAAGATATTTCAATTGCTAGATAAATTTTTTTAGAACATAGAAAAAAGAGAAAACTTTCTGATCATTTTTATGTAGAAAACACACTGTTGACATCTAAACCTAACAAAGATAGTGCAGAATTAAAATAATTTATAGACCAATGTCACTTAGAAATATTGAGTCAAAAATGTGAGATAAAATATTAACTATTTGACTTCAACATCACATTAAGCAAACAAGTGGAATTTATACCATGAGTCTAAGGATAGTTCATTACTGTATATAATCATTACTAAGCCTAACGGGGGGAAAACATGATTATTTCTATAGACAATGAAAAACAATTTGAATTGTTTTTGAATTGAATTGAATTCAATTGAACTGAAAAGTTGAATAATAAAATTTCCCAGGGAAATTGAATGAATGGTTGTTCCCTCTACTTTTGGATATACAAATACATAAAAATCCAGCATCTTTCCTAAGGTGATTTATAGGCAAATATGTCCAATATATCTATCAATATTTAACATTCTACTGGAGAAATTAGCCAGTACAATTAGATAAAAGAAAACAAATGAAAAAATAGTAAAACTGTACATATTATTGTCAGTGACACGATAATATATCTGGAAACTTCTAGAACATCAGTGATAAAGCAGTAGCATCATATAAACAAATAATAATCAAGCAGAAGATATAACAAAGAGGAAAACTTCTTTTATAATAGAACAAAAACAGGTAAAACCAAAAAGATTTTAAGACTTACAGAAAAAAAAGCAATAAAATTGTTCCAAAAAAGCACAAAATTTGATTTCAGTAAGTGGAAAGACACTGTATCAATAGATTAATGTTCTGTAAGTTAATTTATGAATCTAATGCTTTCCCAATCAAATACTAATTAGTTTTGTCCTAGAGGTAGACAAAATGATATTAAACTTGAAGTAGGAAAAATAAAAATGCACAAGTGACCAGGAAAATACTGAAAAAGAAAGGCATAGGGGAAGAATTATCCCTATGGTATATTAAACATTCTACAATGGCTCTATCATTAAAACAGTGTGATCCTGGTGCCATAAATGGGCAGACCAATGAAACAAAATAGAAAGTTGACAAATATACTCAGTATATGATATAATGGACTCAGAATGTACATATAGAGTTAAGACAAATAAATCTCATATTCCTGTGGAAAAAGTGAACTTTTAATAAATGGTGTTAGGGCAATTAGATAATCATATAAACAGATCAAATTGATTCATTGTCCAGTGCATACATAAGAATTAATTTTTAAAAAACCAGATATAGAAACAGTAAAAAAATTAAAAGAAACAAATCAGATAACAGGAAAAACACATGGCTAAATTCTTCTATTAACGAAAGATAAGTCAGGTTTTTTAGGTTTCCTTTAACATGTAGTGTGATATTTAAAAAAAAAAAAAAAAGGTGTGGTTGAAAATTTAAGAGAAAACATCAGGGTGCATCTGAGTGGTGCAGTTCATTAATCATTTTAGTTTCTGCTCAGGTCATGATCTCAGGGTCCTGGGATGGAGCCCCTTGTTGGGCTTCATGCTCAACAAGGCCCCCTTTCCCTCTGATCCTCATCCTGCGCGCTCTCTCTCTCTCTCTCGGTCCTTCTCTCTCACTCACACATGCTCAAATAAATAAATAAATCTTAAAAAATAAAAAAAAGGAAAATAAAAATTAGAAGAAAATAGGGAGGACACGTCTATTATCTTGTGTAGAAGAATTTTTTTTTAGCAAAACTATGTAGAAGTTTTTCTATATTTTCTTTATAACTATAAAGAAGAAACATACAACTTACATAATAAAAGTTATCACAATAAGGTTATGGAAAAGGAATAGGAATAAATTAAGAAAAATAATTTAAAAAGGAATAAATTAAGAAAAATATTTATAACATATATAACAAATAATTAATACCCAGACTATATACAGAATTCATTTAAGTGAGTGAGAAAAATCCAACAGAAAAAATAGGCAAATGCTATGAATAGGCCATTTACAGAAAAAGAAACAAGAAACATAAAAATATTCAATTATACTCACAATTATGGAAATACAAATAAAATAAAATGAAATACTTTAACCTCCAAAAAAGATCAGCAATATTTGTGTTGATGAAGTATTGGAACATATACATAACTTGTGTTCTTTTGGTAGGAGTATGAAAAGTAAAGGCCAGTTGTAATAATTTCAACAAAATTTAAATATGTATATAATTTTTCCAACTGAAGTTCCTTTCCTTGTTATCTAGAAGAAATTTAGTATTTCTATGCGCAAGGAACATCCAAAGTGTTCACTCTAGTATTTTTTCAACTTCAGAATACTTGAAATAACTCAAAGATTGAATAACAGGAAAAATGGTTACATTCTAGACATGCAGACTATAAAATACACAGCAGCTATTTAAAAATAAGGCATTTAATCTAGATCAGTAATATGAAAATATCTCCATATGTTGTGAAAATTGAAAAAAAGCCAGAGATAAAACAAGTAATATAGTGTATCACTTATGTAATAAAATGAACAATTGTATATAAATAAATATCTCTACATATGTAAGTGTATTTAAAACAATTTTAAGGGGGTGCTTGAGTCGCTCAGTCATTAAGCATCTGCCTTCAGCTTAGGTCATGATCCCAGGGTCCTGGGATGGAGTCCCTGCATCAGGCTCCCTGCTCGGAGGGAAGACTGCTTCTCCATCTCCCACTCCCCCTGCTTGTGTTCCTTTTCTCGCTGTGTCTTTCTGTCAAATAGATAAGTTAAAAAATAATAATAATAAAACAATTTTAAGGACGCACAACAAATGACTCACCACAACTACTTCAGATAGGCTAGAACTTGGGGTTTCCTGTTAGAGGCTGAAGAAGGATGTTCATATTCAACTCTACTGACATCTGCATTTTCCATGTTTTAGGATAATTATGTGTCATAAAGTTTAAATTATATTATATTAGCAAATTAAATTAAATTATAATAGCATTTTTTTTCAAATCTTCATATAGCGCTCTGATAGTGGTTAAGTTAGTCACTTTATTCTTCTGCCAGCTTGGAATCACATCCAGTGGCTTATTTACTACTTATTCATTTAATTTATTTTGAAATATCACCACTCGTCACATTACCCAAGCATCAGTACTGAACTTTCTGCGTGACTGGGTAGCCCAGTCTGAAGGCTGAAGGACAGTGCTAAAAACATTAGATTCAGTATTTGAATGTATAGTTTTATTTTAGCTCTGTTTCCAGAAAATAGGCTGTGCCGTTAAGTTCTACCTCCTTCAAAGATGAGATCAGCCCAGAGCACACTCGCATCATGTGCTACTAGTCTCAGGAAAAAGCTACTATAAAGGTCATGGCTGAGTAATAGGAATAGAGTTAACGGAGATCAGAGAACAGGTGCTGGGGGCTGGGTATGCAGAGGAGAGCAAAAGGGACATGGCTCTTTCCCTCATAGTTTATAGTGTAAAGAGACAAATAATCAGGTAAAGAATTATAGGAAATTCTGACACATTTGATGACATAAAAAATATAGTATAATCTTGGAATAACAGTCAAGGAGGTCAGGGAAGGTACCCCAGAGGAAGTCGTATTTAAGGTGGGACAAGAAGAATGAGTGAGAGGGAGGTATAGACTTGGGGGATGCTTTAGGATCTCACACTAACCATTTCCTAGCAAAAGGCAATAAAGCCTCAAGCACTTAAGTCTTTTTTTGTTTGTTTGTTTGTTCAGGTGTAGAATTTACTGATTCAACATTTACATACAATACCCATTGCTCATCCCAACAAGTGTCCTCCTTGATCCGCATCACTTATTTAACCCAGCCCCTCACCCAGCTCCCCTCTGGTAAACAAAAATTTGTTTTCTATAGTTAAGAGTCTGTTTCTTGGTTTTCCTCTTTTTTTTTTCCTGCCTATGTTGTTTTGTTTATTAAATTCCATGCATGAGTGAAATCATAAGGTATTTGCCTTTCTCTAATTTACTTCGTTTGGCATAGCTCCATCCACATTGTTGCAAATGGCAAGACTGCATTCTTTTCTAGGGCATAGTAACATTCTATCGTGTGTGTGTATGTGTGTGTGTGTATCTCACATCTTTTTATCTATACATCAGTATCTGGACATTGGTGTTCTTTCCATTATTTTGCTTTGTAGATAATGCTGCTATAAACATCGAGGCGCAGGTATCCCTTCTAATTAATATTTTTTTAACCTTTGGAGCACTTAGGTCTTTTAATATTACCCCAGACATCGTCTTAGTCCACTTGAGCTGCTATAACAAAACATCATTAATGGGGTAGCTAATAAACAACAGAAATTTATTTGTTATAGTTCTGGAGGCTAAGAAGTTCAAAGATCAAGGTGCTGGTAGATTCCATTTATGGTCTCGTCCCGCTTCCTGGTTCGTAGACGGCATCTTTTTGCTGGAACCTCACATGGCAAAAAAAGTGAGGGAGCTCTCTGGGGTTTCTTTTATAAGGTCACTAATCCTGTTCATGAGGGCTCCACCCTTGTGACCTAATCACCTCCCAGAGGCCCCACCTTCAAGTACCACCACAGTGAAGATTAGGTTTCAACATATGAATTTAAACAGGGCAGGGGACACATATATTTAGTGTATGGCACCAATCATATATTACACTACCAGTGAATTCTATAGTTTGGGTAATTTTGTGGTAATTTATATTGTAAATTTTTTTAAAAGTCTGCAAATAGTAAGGAATACATTTTTGTTGAAATATGAGGAACTATCTGGAATTATAATAATATAATAATTGGAGAAAGACTTCCAGAAAGAGGAAGAGATCCTCGATTACTGGCTTTTTATGAAGAACCATAAGAATCATTGCTTGGAAAATATGTGAACAGTGGAAGAGGAGATTGTCAAAGGCAGAATAGCAACTACGGTGTTTTTGCTTTTTTGTTTTGTTTTGTTTTGTTTTGTTTTCAGATTTGTTTCATTTGATTGTCTTTCGCTTCCACAGTGCTCCAACGTCTGTCCTCTTACAAATACATCATAACAAGCCACTGTGCTTTTGTGTACACTCTTTGTATTGTCAGAAATGCCATTTCTCTACTTTTCTAGTTGGAAATGCCTATTGATTTTTTTAACTGAGCTCCTGTTCGTGAAGCCTCCAGTCAAAGTAATACTATTTTCTTATGATGCTCTTTGGTGCCTCTATACTTAGGATGCTTAAATGTCCTTGTTTTCTGCAAATCATGAGCCCTCTGAGTAACATCATAATCTATGCCACATTTATATTTCAGTCTCTAGTGCCAAATGGCACCTGGCAAGTAGTCAATCTATAAAGAAGAAAAGTAATTATATTTCAGGCTTATAATGCTTAGAAATTAGATTAATCACTCACATCTAGAAGCTCTAAAACCTTGCTGGTATCCACTGCCACTGGGACTTCTGCAGTCACCCAAGGCTATCTAGCTTAGGTAAGTGTCTGCCTTGTATTTTCTAAGAAACTAGTCACCATAGGCTTCTAACTGTAAAAATATCAGTGTCTGCTTTGTTAGGATGGCTTAGTTCAACACTGCAGGCCTTCGCCATGCCTTTGAAACTCTCAAAAACCAAATTCAAAATATTGTATTAAATATATTCTTTGTATTTCTCTACCTACCTGATTAACCAATTCATTACTGAAGACAGGAAATGTCCTTGGAAGGAGCCTGCTATGCTACCTAAAAGATTGCCAAAACATCCATGTTGTATGGCCCACTCTTCTAAATTGTAAACAAAATGCTAGAACTGTAAGCAACTGAATAGCTCTATAGTGCACAAACTTTAAAACTGTGCATTTATAATAAATGCTTTTCTTTTTTTTTTTTTTTTAAAGATTTTATTTATTTATTTGACAGACAGAGATTACAAGTAGGCAGAGAGACAGGCAGAGAGAGAAGGGGAAGCAGGCTCCCTGCTTGCTGAGCAGAGAGCCCGATGCAGGGCTCGATCCCAGGACCCTGGGATCATGACCTGAGCAGAAGGCAGAGGCTTTAACCCACTGAGCCACCCAGGTGCCCCTATAATAAATGCTTTTCTAATAATTTATTGCAATAGGAATATTCAGAAATAATATAAATGTTCAACTAAAGAAAGTTAATTCAAGTATGCTGTATGAAAGGATATGGTCCACTCATTTAAAAATAATGTTGTAGATCTCTAACTTGTGACTGGAAATGTGCACTATAAAAATGACATAAATATTAAATGATGAGGTAGATAATTCTTTTGAAATTGACATTGCATTTTCAATGTTTTCTAATACAAAGACTATTTTTGTGCATTATAAGTAGAGTGATACCAAAAAAGTTTAAAAATCTCAGAAGATAGAATTTGGGATAGAGAGTATATATGAATATCATAAACATTGAGGTACTAGTACCAATAGGATCTAACATTTCTGGTGTTTTATTATGTATCACTAATTTTTCTAAATAATTTGTGTGCATGTATTTAATCCTCACAACAAACCTGAGATAGATACTATTTTGTTTCTTCTTATATAGGAAAGGAAATTGGGGCATGGAAAGATTAAGAAAATAGCTTAGAGTTGAAATTTGAAACCAGAAATTCTATTTCCAAAGACTGAACTCTTTCTTTCTTTTTATTTTTAAGATTTTATTTCTTTATTTGACAGAGAGGGAGCACAAGTAAGCAGAGCAGTAGACAGAAGGAGAGGGAGAAGCAGGGAACCCAGTGTAGGTCTCCATCCCAGGATCCTGGGATCATGACCTGAGCTGAAAGCAGACATTCAACTGACTGAGCCACCCAGAAGCCCCCAGAGCCTGAACTCTTAACCACAAGTCTATGCTGTATCAATTGTAACTGATATGATGAGGGTTGATGAAATCACTAAGGAGCTTAGGCAGTAGACTAAGGACAAAATTTGGGGGAAACATTACTAAAACAGAGGGAGAAAATGTATAACCCATAAAATAATCAAGAGCAATAAAAAAACTGTTATAGAAATATAAAGAAAACTAGATGTGTGAATCCAATGAATTGAGGGCAAAAAGGAATTTTTCTAGAAGAATCAACTTGCCCTATGCTGCTGAAAGGTTAGGACAGTGATAAAATTGGCCTTGGATTATTTTCAGTTGGTAGGGTTTTCTTGTTTGTGTTTTGTTGGAGAGATGTCAGGCAGCTCTAGTTTGAGGACTACATGGGAGAAGAGGAAATGAAAATTAAAAATAATACAATATTTTGTTAAATTAAAATTTTAAAAAGTAGATAATAAGGGACAGAAAAATGATGCCTACGAAGAACATGCTTAGGGCCAATTTTCTTCACGTTCTTTTTATCTTTTTTGTGTATGGTAAAAACAATGTAAGATCTACCCTCTTATTTATGTGCACAATACAGTATTATTAACAACAGGCACAACGTTGTACAGCAGATGTCTAGAACTTACTCAACTTGTATTGCTGAAACTTTATACTCTTTGAATAGCAACTCCTATTTCCCCATCCCCCATGCCCCTGGCAACCACTGCTCTATTCTAATCTTCTCTGGTTTTGTTTTAAATATCTCATATAGGTGGAGTCATGCAATTTGAGTCCTATTTTCACTGGGTTATTTTACTTAGCATAATGTCCTCAAAGTTCATCCATATTGTTTTATATTACAGAATTTCCTTCCTTTTTAAAACTGAGTGACGGGGCGCCTGTCAGTTAAGCGTCTGCCTTCGGCTTAGATCGTGATCCCAAGGTCCTGGGATTGAGCCAAGCAGTCGGGCTTCTGCTGGGTGGGAGCCTGCTTCTCTCTCTCCCTGCTGCTCCACCTGCTTGTGTACTCTCTCTTTTTCTCTCTGTCAGATAAATAAATAAAATCTTTTTAAAAAAGTAAAACTGAGTGATATTCCCTTGTGTGTATATGCCACATTTTCTTTATCTGTTTATCCATCAGTGGACATTTATGAAGTTTCCACATCTTGGCTATAGAAAGTAGTGCCACAATGAATATAGGACTGCTAATATCACTTCAAGATCTGGATTTCAATTCTGTTGGATGCATTCCCAGAAGTGGGATTGCTGGGTCCTATGGTAGTTCTATTTTTAATTTTTTCAAGAACTACCACACTGTTTAACATAGCAGCTGCACTATTTTACATTCTCACCAACAGTATACAAGGATTCCAGTTTCTCTGTATCTTTGCCAACCCTTGTCTTTTGTCTTTTGATAATGGCCACTT
This sequence comes from Mellivora capensis, assembly GCA_004024625.1. NCBI lineage: Eukaryota > Metazoa > Chordata > Mammalia > Carnivora > Mustelidae > Mellivora > Mellivora capensis. The sequence goes on along the minus strand of PISX010004986.1, from coordinate 67,983 downwards.
GAACAGTGAAATCAATGATACTCCATTTGATTTTGATTTGCATATCCCTGCTTAGTGCCATTGAACAACTTTTCATATACCTAGTGGCCATTTGTATGTCTTTTTTTTTTTTTTTTTGGAGACGTGTCTATTCCAGTCTTCTGTCCATTTGTGAGTTGAGCTATTATTTTTGTGTTGTTATTGTTGATGACGATGATGCTATTGAGTTGTAGGAGTTCCATATATATTTTGTAAATTAACCCCTTATCAGATATTTTTCACTCTGTTGTTTCCTTTCCTGTGCAGAAGCTTGTTAGTTTGGTGTGGTCCCACTTTTCTTTTTTTGCTTTTGTTGGCTGTGCTTTTGGTGTCAGTCCAAGAAATAATTACCAAAATCAATGGCATAAAGCTTTTCCTTTGTTTTCTACTAGGACTTTTACAGTTTCAAGACTTTTGTGTAAGTCTTTAATGCATTTTAAGTTAGTTTTATGTTTGGTATAGGATAAGAGTCCAATTTCTTTTTTTTGCATGTGGATAACCAGTTTTCCCAGCACCATTTGTTGAAAAGACAATCCTTTCACCATTGTATATTTTGGTACTCTTGTCAAAAATCAGTTGGCCATATATGTATAGATGTGCTTCTGGAGTTCCTATTTTGTTCTGTTGATCTGTATGTCTATCTTTATGCTAGTACCCTACTCTTTTTTTTTTTCTTACCCTACTCTTTTAATTGCAATAGTTTTAAATATATTTTGAAATCAGAAAGAGTGATGCTTTCAGCTTTGTTTTTCTTTCTCAAAATGATTCTGGCTGTTTGAGGTTGTTTGCAGTTCCATATGAATTTTAGTATCTTTTTTCTATTTCTGTTAAAAATGAATAAATAAATGTTTATTTTCTGTTAAAATGAATAAATAAAATTAAAATTTTAACAGGAATCGCATTGAATCCGTAGATTGCCTTAGATAGTATGGTCATTTAAACAGTACTAATTATTCCAATCTGTGACCATGGGATATCTTTCCATTTGGTAGTGTCTTCTTTAATTTCTTTCATCTATGCTTTGTAGTTTTCAGTGTACCAGTCTTTTGTCACCTTAGTTAGGCTTAATCCTAAGTATTTTATTCTTTTTGATGCTATTGTAAATGGGATGTTTTCCTAATTTCCTTGTTTCCTTTAGGATAATTCTCCTTAGGATAATTTCCTAATTTCCTTTTAACATAGTTCATTGTCACTATTGCTAGTGATTTTTATATTGATTTTGTATCCTACAACTTTACTCAATTCATTTATGACTTTTACTACTTTTTGTTACATCTATTACACTATCTCAATAATATACAAAAACTTTGCTCCGATATAGCTTTATTTTCTCCACCTTCCTTTTTAAGAGTATTATCATACAAATTACATCCTTATACATTTTAAGCCCATGAACATAGTTTTATAATTATTGCTTTATGCAGTAGTCTTTCAAATAAGATAGGAGATGTGTTAAAAGGAAAGTATACAGTTATAGTGTCTTTTTATTTATTTATAACTTCATAGTTACATTACTGGTGCTTTTTATTTCTTTGTGTGGACTTGAGCTACTGTCTAGTGTCCTTTCATTTCAGTCAGAAGGACTCCCTTTTATTATTTCTTGTAGGACAGGTCTGCTAGTGATAAATACTCTCAGGTGTTTTTGCTTATCTGAGAAGTCTTGATGTCTCTTTCTTTTTGAAGGATGGTTTTGCTGGATACAGAATTCTTGGTTGACAGTCTTTTTCTTTCAGCATTTTGAATATGTCATCCCACTGCTTTCTGCTCCCCCTGGTTTTGGATGAGAATTCAACTGTCCATCTTCTTAACAATCCCTTGTACATGATAAACCCTTTTCATCTTGTTTTTTTAAAGTTCTATTTTGTCCTTGGCTTTTGACAATTTGACATTGATGATGGAGGTCTCTGCTCAGCTAGCATATTGGTCAGCTCATAATTGATGGTAATGTCCTTAAATTCTCTGAACAAGTTAGTTTTTTGACCTTTGCTGAGAACTTTTGTGTATGTGTTGGAGTATACCTTCAATGCTCAGGTCATTTACAACATTAGTCTTCATTTTCTGCTTCTACAGGACCTCAAGTTTAACCAGAAGTAAGAGATTAAGACTCTGTTAGGTCTTTCCTCGCAAGTGCATAGCTCTCCTCATGTGTGCAGTCTTCTAGATCCCCTGGAATATTTTATAGTTTATACTCAATTTATTTTATATTATATTATAGATTATACTTACATATATATTTATTTTTATTTATATATTCATTTAAATGATCAAAGGAAGCAATATGGAAAGGGGAATAATTATAAAATGAAGGAAATTACCATGAGAGAAGAAGTTTCATCAGCCTATGTCAAACTGAGAAATGTGATTACAATTGTGTTATAAATGCAATTTTAGGTTATATTGTTAGTTATTTTTTATTCCTCTAACCTTGATCAATTTCATCCCTAGAGCCTAAGCCCCCTGAGAAGAAAAAGAGAAGAGTACTCAGAATATGTAACAAATTTTAACAAGTCCCTGTTTGGAGGAATTTAGGTTATCTCAAATAATTTAACATTATAGAAAATGCTGAAATAAATTTTCTTGTATACACATAGTGTTCGATTTTTCTATTATTTTTCAAAGATATGTTTTCAGATATAGACTTTTTCAATCAAAGTACAGTCATATGTTTTAAAGCTTTTGATAGAAGAAACCCTAAAGAATAGGATACCAGGGGCGCCTGGGTAGCTCAGTGGGTTAAGCCGCTGCCTTCGGCTCAGGTCATGATCTTAGGGTCCTGGGATCGAGTCCCGCATCGGGCTCTCTGCTCAGCAGGGAGCCTGCTTCCTCCTCTCTCTCTGCCTGCCTCTCTGCCTACTGTGATCTCTCTCTGTCAAATAAATAAATAAAATCTTAAAAAAAAAAAAAGAACAGGATACCAACTGGAAAGAATACTGATAGCAGTGTATAAAATTATGTTTTCCAGAAATTAATGCCATATTGGGAATTATTATTATTTGTATTCTTTACAAATATAATAGATTAGGTATAGTATCACATTTTAAAGTTCATTTCTCTGGTTAGTAGATGTGCATACACATCTTTTTCAAATAATTTATTTAAGTGTTCATCTTGTCCTAGATGTGATGTCCATTCTTTCAATCTATGATCTCTTCATATATGAAAGATAATAAGACATTATAATATACACAAGGAGATGTTATTAAATATGTCACACATATTTCAGGTTTTTCTGTATTTGCAATTTGTCTTTTATTCTATTCTAAGATTATCTTTATTTGTTATTTTTGTTTAAATGCTTAGTGCCAAGGTAGATTATTATAGAAACCCCTCCACATAGAGACTAAAATTATCTTTATGCTAAAACATGAAAACTTTTCCCTGTTTTTGGGAAAAGAGAATTTCATAATTATTTTTTCTAGGTAATATTTGCCAAAAAGCATTGTTCCCCATGTTAACTTTGTTGCATGTTTGTATTGAGAATCATGAGCAAAATATGTAAATTGCATGCCTTTGTTTAGATCTGTTTAGAGAGATGATTTGTTTAGAGAGAGGATTTGTTTACTTTCTAATAGGATTGCCTAGATGGGAACTATGCAAAATATAATGGGATTAATCCCTGTGAAAGCTCTGAGTAGATTTTATTATCAGTCACAAACTATGCCCTTCCACTGTGTCTAAGGGATTAAGACAATTTCTGCAGTTACATGAGAAGCTGCTTAATTCTAGGCTGCTGTCTGAATCCACATATGCCCATATATACTCATATAATGCAGACCTACACAGCACACAACACCTTCCTTGAGCTGTCAGTTACTCCAGATATGAGTAAGAAATAGGAATCCAGAAAATTAAAATTTGCTGCATTCAAGTAAATGGCAAAAGAAATGTAGGGATAGATAATATTTGGGTTTTAAAATGAATAGAGATTAATAGAATATGTTAAACACAGGTCAGTTAATGTCTTGTATATTATGCAATGTGTAATTCACTGTAACTAAAATGTGACTGAAGGGTGGTGCCTGGGTGGCACCATCCGTTAAGCTTCCGACTCTTGGTTTCAGCTAAGGTCATGATTTCAAGGTTGTGAAATCCAGCCACATGTTGGGCTCTGCACTGGGTGTGGAGTCTGCTTAAGATTCTCTCTCCCTCTGTCCCTCCCCCTGCCCTACCATCTCCTTCTCTTTCTCAAATCAATAAATCTTTTTTTAAAAATGTGATTGGATTCAAAGAGTGAACACATCTTTATTTAGGACAGAGTCAAACTTCTACACTATTGTGGAAAAAAAATTCTACACAGAACAGAGATGTATATGATAAAATTTTTAAAGACTAGTCTTCCACTTTTATTTGTCAAATACAAAAAAAAAGCTTCATTCTATATAGCACTTATAATGTACTAAGCACTATTCCAAGTGCACTAAACTTATCAACTATTTTAGTCTTCAAAACTCTCTGTGATGTAGGCAATATTGTTGTCCTTATCTTAAAGACAGGAAAAATGAGGCACAGAAAAAAGTTCCAGCCCAAGGTCACAATGCCAGTAAGTTTATCAGTTTTCAATTACAGTTTCTTCTTGTGCTAGTATTTTTAGAAAAGATGCATTCACCACCAGATTATGTACATATTCACCCATTTCCTCTCTATCTTTTATGTTTTCATTATTACATTTAATTCTTCATTTCACCTAGAATTTATTCTAAAATGAGGCGAGGAAAGTATCAACTGTATTTCATTAATTCTGAGGTACACACTTGTCAAATTTTAACGTCTCTGAAAACAGAATTCCTTTTAAACAACTGAGGTCTTACCATCACTGGCAGGCCACAGTCTTGCTGGACTCTGGTAACATCAAGACAATGTCAACATCACACTTGAGGATGAATGTTAGAGGCTTGGAAGAAAACATGAGAAACAATAGTTAGAACATGCTTTTAAGAAATGCCATATTACCAAATGTCTAGATTGAACAGACCACACTGTGAAAAAACAAACAAACAAACAAACAACATTAGATAGGGGCACCTAGGTGGTTCAGTTGGTTAAGCACCTGACTCTTGATTTTGGCTGAGGCCATGATCTCATTGTCCTGAGATGGAGTCCCCCATCAGGCTCCACACTGCTTAAGATTCTCTCTCTTCCTCTCCCTCCACCCCTCCCTCACACTTTAAATATAAGAAAATAAATAAAAATAAAAATTTTAAAAAGCTGGACTTTGGGGAAACATTTGTTCATATCTTAACTGATGTATTGCATCTGTACTTAATTTTTATATTTATAGGAAAAAGTGGTATATGATTTAAAGTCATATCTAAGTCTAAAATAACTCAAAAAATATAGAGGAGTCAGCAAACTTTTTTTTTAACAGATGCTAATTATTTTAATCTTTGTGGGCCATACAAATTCTTTTACAAGTACTCAGTACTGCTATTATAGTACGAAAGCATCATGGACAATATGTAAATGAATGGACCTGGCTGAGTTCAATTTTATTTTTTCTTTTTTTTCAAAACAGGTGGTGGGCCAATGTTGTCCTGGTAATAAGAGCAACAAGTCTATGTGATAGAAAAGCATTTTGTTTTAGTTTATCAGCTAACTTTTTTTCTCATCTTAGCAGTATATAAAATAATGTTGCATTCCACAATGCTGACTTATTTTTCTCAGTTTTTAAAATTTGATTAGTAAGTTGACAAGTATTATTTATTTAATCACTCTACTTATTTGGAATGCTGTCTTTACCAAAATCATAATGCAAAATCTCTTACATCCTAAGATTTATTGGGAGACTTTCCAATTTAACCCATTGATATACTTCTCTATTCTTAGTATAGGAATATACTATTTAAAATATTACAGTATTATAAGATTTTTGTTATTTTTTAGTGCCCTATAATATCTCTTCCTGATAATTATCTTCTATATTATCATCAACTTATTCTTTCCAATGAACTTTAAAACACTTAAGTTGAAAAAAGGTCATTAGAACCATGTTTGATATTACATGAAACCAACTTGATTAGTTAGAAGACTTAAAATTTGTAATGGTCAGCATCCTTATCCAGGAAATCAAGTATTTTTAAGACTCTGGTAAGATTTTATACTTAATTCAAATAGGCCCTACATATTTTCTTGTATGCCAATTTCTAGATATTTAACATTTTGGGAATTATTAAGAATGGAATACTTTGTATTCCATTATATATTCTAGTTTGATTCAGTTGCAATATAATAGAGCTACTAATTTTTGTACCATTTTTGATCAACATCTTTGTATTAATATTTCTATTTCTTTAATCCATTCTTCTTAGTTTTCTAGAAGGATTATTGCATTATAAGACAAAATAATAGTTTTGTCTCTCTTTCTTTCCTTCTCTCTCTCCCTCCCCCCTCCCTTCTTCCTTCCTATCTTTAATTGAGATAGATTGGCGTACAACATTGTGTAAGTTTAAAGTGTACAACATATTAATTTGACACATTTACACTGCAAAATGATTTTCATTGTAGTGTTAGCTAACACCTCTATCACATCACATTATTATCATTTCCTCTACGGTTGAGGAGAACTGGAATGTAGTCTCTTAGTAAGCTTAATATTTATAATATAATTTCATTGTCTACAAACACTGTACTGTATATTAGGTTTCCAGGAATTATTTATCTACTAGTTGCAAGTATGTACCCCTAAACATTTCTCTCATAACCCCAGCCCTGAAGCCCTGGTAACCAAAATTTTACTGTCCACATTTACAATTTTGTTTTTGTTTTTTACATTCCACATAGAGGAGATAACATACAGTATTTGTATTTTTCTGTCTTGATTTATGTCACTTACCATAAAGTCCATCCATGTTGTTGCAAACATGCAACATAGTTGAATAGTATTCAACTATATTTATATTTATATATACTTATGTTATAAATTATATATCCCACAATCTTCTTTATCCACTTGTCCATTGACAGATACTTCAGTATTCAGTATACTGTATCTGACTATTGTTGCAATTCTATATATTCTATATGTATAGAATGTATATATGTATAGAATATATATAATATATATAACCATATAGATAAATTATATATGTGATAATCCCTTATGAAATATGTGGTTTGTAAATATCTTCTCTTATTCCATAGATTGCCTTTTTGTTTTGTTGATTATTAAGACAGTTTTATATATTCCTACTTGTTTATTTTTGCTTTTGTTGCATGTGCTTTTGGTGTCATAGCCATGAAATCATTGCCAAGACCATGTTAAGGAGATTTTTTCCTATGCTTTCTTCTAGGAAGCTTATGGTTTTAGATCTTACATTTAAGTCTTTAATCAGTTTGGAGTTCATTTTTATGAACACTGTGAGATAGGATACCTGTTTCATTCTTTTGAATATAAATATCCAGTTTGCCCAAAATCACTTATTCAAGAGACTTTTTTTCCATTAAGTATTCTTGGTGCCCTTGTCAAATATTAATTGCTCATATAGACATGGGTTTATTTTGGTTGTTAATTCAACACTGTTCAGGTTCCCTGGCTCATTCTATTTGTATGCCTGTACCAAACTATTTCAAATAGCTTTGTAATATAGTTTCAAATCAGGAAGTATGCCTCCAGCTTCATTTTTCTTTCTCAGAATTGCTTTGGTTTGGAGTCTTTTTTCAGTGGGGGGGGGGTGGTTCCATATAAATTTTAAGATTCCTTTTTTTATTTCTGTGAAAAATGGTATTAGAATCTTGATAGGAATTGCATTTAATCTATAGATGGCTTGAAGTAGCATTTTAATAGTAGGTATTTCAATTCATGAATATAGGATATATTTTCATTTATTTGTGTCTAATTTCTTTCATCAATGTCTGAAAATTTTCAGTACACAGATTTTTTACCTTACTTGATCTTCTCACTGGATAATTTCACATGGCCTGTCATCAAGTTCATTGATTCTCTTTCTGCCTAATCAAGTCTGTTGAAATTATTTGTTTAATTTTTCAGTCATTTTACTCTTTATCTGTAGGATATCTGATTTTTTATTTAATGGTTTCTATATCTTTGTTGAATTTTTCATTTTGTTCATGCATCGTTCTCTTAATTTTGTTTAGTTGTGCGTTTGTGTTCACTGACTTTTAAGTGGATTTTTTTTCTGAATTCTTTGTCAGACAGTCCATGCATCTCCATTTCTTTAGTTCTGTAATAGGAGGATTATTAGTTTCATTTGATGGTGTCATATTCACATGATTCTTCATGATTGTTGATTCCTTGCATTGCTTTATGGATTTGAGGAGGCAGTCCCTCCTCCAGCCTTTAAAGGTTTGCTTTGGCATGAAAAGATCTTCATTGGATGGGCCATTTGGACAGGTGGAGGTTGCTATCAGAGTCTCTAGTTGGGTGAGGCTGTAGTCCATGCTCTAAAGTCAGGGGGTTTCTGCTGGCTGGGTTGTAAGTTTGGCTGGGCCAGCTGGTTGGGTTCTGATTCATGAAGGACTACTGGATGGACCCCCTGATTGTGCGTGGCTACTGGCTATGCTCTGCAATCCGGTGGGACTATTAGCTAGGATAAGTAATCACCTTTGGTCAGGCAAGGTTGTAGGCTATGTTCCCTGGCAAGGTGATGCCACTGGTTGAACTTCATGATTGAGCAGTTCCATGGACTGTGCTCTGCAATTGTTCCTGCTTGAGAGGGATTTCAGACTATGCTCACTGACTGTGAGGCTGTCCAGCCTCTGGCTGGACTCTATTCAAGCAGGACGAGAGGCAGTGTTCCACTATAAGATGAGGCCTTAAGCTGTGCTCTGCTTAATCAGGCAGTGCTACAGGCTGTTCCTTGTACTTGGGTAGGATCACTATTTATGATCTGCTTTTGAAAAAGATCACTGGCTGATTTCTGCGGTTTGGGGGGAACTCCAGGTGTACCCTGCACCTGGGTGGGGCTAGAGACTGTGTTCTGTAGTCAGGTGGGGTCACTATCTGGACTCACTGCCTGCAGGCTGTGTTCAGCAAGTGAGCAAGGCCTTGGGCTAGGTTCTGCCTCAGGCTCTACAGCTGAGTGGTACTGTAAGCTGTGCTCCAATCTTGTATAAAGTCACTGTTCAGGTTCCCTGTTTATGCCAGACCGGGAGCTATTCTTAGTTGGGCAGTGCTGCAAATTTGATTCCCTGCTTAGCCAGGGTCATAAGACACATTACATGGCTGTTATGACTTGTTGGCTGGGAACCCAAATCAGGCAGAACTGCCAACTGAGCTCCTTGGCCAGATGGGACAACAAACTCAGTTCTGCAAGTGGGCAGATCCAGTGGCTATGATCACTGCTTGAACTGCACTTCCAGCTTGAATGCCATCCATCAAGATATGAGCACTGGTTGCTGTAAGCCTCATTCCTCTTCTCTGCCTCTATCTGATCCCAAGTGGTCAAGCCTCATAGATTCCCCCAATGATTTCCATGAGGAGAGACCTGAGTAGCCAGACTAGGAAATGTCCTGTAATTTGGGGGGATCTGAATGTCCATCGTGGGCTCTCATTGCTCTCCAGGAGGAAAAGTATGCCCAAGAAGGCCCTCTTAGTGCAGTGCTATACTAACCTAGGGAAGGGACAAGGCAGTTAGAATGCAACTGTTCTTCTTCCCTTTCTAATGCAGTCCTTCTTGGTCCCCGTGGTCCAGGTTCTGAGATTTTCACAATGGTGTCTTACTTAGAGATAGTTGCTAGTTGGTCTTCTACCGTCCTGATAACATCACTCCCCTATCTTTTCACTTTCTTGATTAAGTGTTTTGAAGCACAAGGATTTAAGTTTAATGTTATCCAATTTTTCTAATTTATTTCTTTTGTTGCTTGTACTTATGTCATATCTAAGCAACCAATGCCTAATCCAAGGTCACAAAGATTGATATCTATTCATCCTTTCTGATGGCTGAGTAATATTCCATTGTATATATGGACCATATCTTTTTTATCCATTTGTCTGTTGAAGAGCATCTTGCTCTTTCCACAGTTTGGTGATTGTGGCCATTGGTGCTATGGACATTGGGGTACATATGGCCCTTCTTTTCACTACATCTGTATCTTTGGGGTAGATACCCAGTAGTACATTTGCAGGGTCATAGCGTAGCTCTATTTTTAATATTTTGATGAATCTCCAAACTGTTTTCCAATGGACGGGATTGGAGGAGATTATACTGAGTGAAATAAATCAAGCAGAGAAAGTCAATTATCATATGGTTTCACTTACTTGTGAAGCATAAGGAATAACATAGAGGACATTAGGAGAAGGAGAGGAAAATTGAATTGGGGTAAATTGGAGGGGGAGATGAATCATGAGAGACTGTGGACTCTGAGAAACAAACTGAGGGGTTTGGAGGGGAGGGTGTGGGGGCATGGATGAGTCTGGTGGTGGGTATTAACGAGGGCACATATTGCATGGAGCACTTGGTTTGGTGCATAAACAATGAATCTTGGAACACAAAAAATGAAATAAAGTTTTAAAAAATGAAATTGATGCCTATATATTTCTGTAAGAGTCTAGTGGTTTTAGCCCTTACTGTTAGGCCTCGGATACATTTTGAATTAATTTTGCATATAATGCAGTGTAAGCTTTCAAGTTCTTTCTTTGGCATGTTGCTCTCAGTTGTCTCAGCACAGACTTTGGAAAAGACCTTTCTGTTTCCATTGAATTGTCATGGCGCCCTTAACAAAATCAATTGACCATAAATATGAAGGTATATTTCTAAACTCTCAATTCTATTTCATTTCTCTCTTTATGCCAGTACCACACCATCCTGATTACTGTAGCTCTGTAGTAAGTACTGAAATCAAGAGTCAATCCTTCCATTTTATTTTCCTTTTTCAAGATTGTTTTGACCCTTCTAGGCTCCTTTCATGTTCGTATGGGTTTTAGGATCCCTTGTCAATTTATTCAAATAATTCAACTGGGATTTTTATAGGAATTACATTTAGTCATTTTTTTAAACCATGATCCTCCATAGCATATTTAACTTTAACATACTTAACATACTTTGTTTTAGAGTTTACTTACTTATGAAGTATAGTTATATAATGCTAACAAGTTGTGCTACCCCCTTAGGAGATTTGTAAGCACTATGGAGGCAGAAGCTATCTTTTATTTTTTAATTTCTTTAATTTTTCCAATATCTTTTCAAACACAGATATTTTAAAATATTTAACCTGTATAAATCTTCAAAAGTCTACTTAATATGATAATTTCAATCTTTTTAAAGGTGGTCCTGTCAAAAAAGAACATGACCATTCTGGTTTTGCAATAGATAAGCCATAGACTTGGGAAGTGTCATTCTTGATGCTCTGTCTCTATGCTTATAAATTTCACTTTGAGTACAGCCTTTTCAAAACTGGTCTTTTATTTCAGTTATTTAAATGCTTTTTACTTTCTAGCCAAATTGGCTATAAAAAATTGGGCAACACACATATCACATTTTTTTCAGGAGTACAGAGAAATTTCAGTAAATGAACATAAGCATATTTTTAAATGATTTTAAAATAGAAAAATGCAGGTGTTTGGGCATTGGTTATGATTCATGAACTATTCATAAACAGCAGGAAAATAATAGTTACTCTATATATGCCATCTCTTTGGCTGAGAAAGAAAAAAAATGCAGCCTGTGTAGTAATTCTCTGGCCAAAAATAAATGGGTATCACTTTTAGTTTTTAATTGCCACATCTGTTTTTTTTTTCCATTTAGTCATGGCATTATACACAATGGGACATGACTTAATGACCAGCAGACATAATATGAATTATTTTCAGCTCACAGAAATGCTGCCAAGAGACTCCCATACATGGAGTAAACATTCATAGAGTTTTTTCAGACTGTAACCAGCTCTAGTTCTTCTATACAACTGTTAACACTGAATTACTTGACACGTCTCTAATTAAAACTACCATAGTGGTGTCTCTAGTCAAAAGCAACCACACTGTGATTGGTGTGAACACAATTTTGCCAAGTTTCTGATTGTCAGATGGCAATGCAGACCCAGCTGGTGCAGAGTCCTTTATATCTGATCCTCTGACATTGAAAATACCACGTTTTTCCTTTGAAATCAACATATGCCTGACTAGCTATGTATTGCAGTAATTATGCAATTTCAGGATTTTTTTTAACTTGTACATCTCAAACCACCTATTAAAAATTATTTGTTGTTTGTCAAACAATTCCTCTTGATGTGCATAATTTCATAGCTTTTAAAATTCATTTATCCACAAATTTCCTTCTGTTCTTTTATATGGATATGTCTTTAGCTATTTTCAAGTAAAGGATTACTAATAAGAAAATAGATAAACCCACAGGTATAGTTAAATATAAAATCTAACCCAAGTTGTAACCCATATACATTAAACAAGTTAGTCATTGCAAATTTCTTGACTTCTTTTTTTTTTTAAGATTTTATTTATTTATTTAACAGAGAGAGAGATCACAAGTAGGCAGAGCAGCAGGCAGAGATAGAGGGGGAAGCAGGCTCCCTGCTGAGCAGAGAGCCCGATGCGGGGCTAGATCCCAGGACCCCGAGATCATGACCTGAGCCGAAGGCAGAGGCTTAACCCACTGAGCCACCCAGGCGCCCCTGAAATTTCTTGACTTCTTGATGGAGTTTTTTATTTTTATTTTTTTTACAGTTTTCACCACTTATTGCTATTCACTAGTATAGTCTAGGCTCACTATACTGTCAATATCCTCCTCAGAAAGCCCTGACCTTGTGAATATAGTCCAGTTCTTTTTCCTTTTGGATGTTTGTCCATTCTCCAGTGACATAGATTAATCGGTTTCATTCACTTTACTGATGTGATACCCTAGTATCTGCATGTAATTAAAACCTGGTAATTCTGTGATCCATTTTGGCTTCTCCCTCTTGATGTGTGGCCTTAGGCAGCCAGGAATCTCAGTGAGCACCCATTCACTTTTCATTAAGTTGAAGATATCATGAACTTACCTCATAAGGCTTTTTGAGATTGAAATGAAGTTATGTAAATAAAAGCATTTTTGTATGTACAATTGGTATTTGCTTTCCTTTATCAACTGTCTTTATTTCTCAAATTCTACTTGAAAATAGTCTATTCATCATGACTCAGGCTCTCACCCTGTTTTAAGTTCAAATGTATAGATTTGAGCTGCTGCACTGACAGTTTTGACCCACTGACTGTCCTTAAGAAGCATTACACAAAATTTTTGCAAAAGTTTTTGCAAAAACATACGAGGCCAGGGTTTGATCTTTGCATTTTCAAACTCAAAATTTGGTCTTATCTTCTTAGATTACATTAAACTTGGGGTGGTTTTTTTGCTATGACAAAGAGTACAGTGAACTAATGGGTCATACTGATTTCATTTACATCGAGAAAAATAATTGCCAAGGAGAACAGATCTTCCTTTCTCTGACCATCATATTCTTTCTCTGTAGGGAACTACACGGGAAGTCAAATTATAATCACAAGACCTTTTAGAGGTCCTGGAATCAGAGCAGGGGGTGCTGGTGCTTTGATTGCAATGCCTAATGGCCTCCAGGCTTGACAGGTGGATGTGCTCATTTCCACAAGTGCACCTGCCTCCTAAACAGAACCAGTTTGTTCCTGCACCAAGCAGTGACAGAGCTGCCATGTAGCACAATTTGAGCAAGTACCATTTATATGACAGTCTATATAAATGATGTGTTCTGGATTGGTGCAACAGTGGCCATGATAGAAACCCTTTTCCCTACGTGGGATTGTAATGTGCCAATCTATTTTTCCTTGACCCTTTCTTTAATGCTTCCACTGATGGCCAGCTCCCTTTATGATAGAGCCTTCCTATTTCAGATTTTGCAGTGCACTGCCTTTGTTAGTTTATTAACTTTATCATGTTGCTGTCAGAAAAAGCAAACTTCTAAAATGCTTTAAAATTATTTTTAAGGAAAATATTTTATTTAACATGACATTTAAAAAATTTTTTTAATTAACATATAATGTATAATTTGTTTCAGGGGTACAGGTTTGTGATTCATCAGTCGTACATGACATTTAAAATCTTTTATAAACTGTGGAATTAGCCTCCAAAGGAAAAAGTGCTGAAGCTGTAAACCTCTTAAGATTTTCTTGCACTCAATCATCTAAACTTCTCTTAGCCAAATCCACTTGAACTGCTCACCAGGGGAAAGACAAAAAGGTGTCCTTTGTCTTAAGGGGAATGGAGGGCTAGTTGCTTGATATTACTCCTTATTTTCTCTTCTTTGGCTCCTGATTCTAATAGTCAACTAAAAATGGGAGGTACTGTATTCTCTTCCCTGCCACCTTATAGTCTGGTGATGTATATGAATAATTTTTGAAATCCCTGCAGTAAGTAAACCTGCTTGCCATTTTTTTTTAAATATAGGATTTCCCAAACTTTTATGATTATGACTTTTATAATGAGATCTATTAATATCCTTCAGCATGCCTTTGAAAACTGGGACCTATTTTCCATTCATTTCTACAGCGACTATAACTGACATCAAAGTACAGGGAATCATAGTTTGGAGAGACAATTATATCCCTTGTTAACTAACGTATGTTGTATCTTAAAAGAAGTGGTTTGCCACTCCCCCAGGCTCAGCGCTGCATTTGACCCTTGTAATTCTGTAGGCTCCGTTTAGTCTCTGCTGAGATGGGACTCTCTGGAGCTTCTGACAAAGTTACAGGTACTGGATACCAAAGGCTTAGGTTGCGTCTCTTATCACTTCACATCAAAAATGAATTCACTGGGAATTAACCACCCTGATGGCGGGCATCTCCCATTGATTTTCTCTCTACGCTGGAGCCCCTGTGGTTGACACTCAATAACCAAGAACTGATGAATTTCTTCTTCGTCAAGTCTCTCTCTCTCCATAGACATGCTCATGTGTGCATACATGCACACACACTTTCTCTCCTGCACTATAAAAGGATCACAGATTTTTGTTTTAATAATTGGATTGAAAAGTATTATGACAAGAAAACTTTAGCAAATTTCTGTTATACACATGCACAGATTTTTCTGTCATGAGAATCTCATCTCCTTAGGAATTTTATGTCACTTTAAATAAAAATATCCCCAGAATATTTTATGACAGGGTTTTTCTACATGAATGCATCCATTCAAATGTTTCACTAATTTGTTTACCAAGAAACATTTTATAACTTCCAGGTTTCCATTTTAACAGTCCCAAGAATCTCATGGTATCAATGTGTCTAACCAGCCCAGATATTTATTTTTTCAAAAATTACAATGCAATTCCTCTACCTTGTAGCAAAGGCCAGGAAAAATGTTTTGTTTTGTTTTTTTCCTTTTCAGTCCCACCCTTTCCAGAATGAGGAGGATCAAGGAATAAGCAAAAACTATCATATCAGAGACGAACTCCTGCAGAATGCACAGAGAGATTTAAAAACGGAAGGATCTCTAGAGAAGGAACCATGTGTGCATCTCACAGCTTAAATGGCTCTCAGCCTTGCACCTCTGGCTAACAATATCACCCTTAATATCACGTAGAGGTCAAAGCCTTCCAGCAATTTTTCCCTTTTCTTTAATCAGCACAAGAGCCCCTTGCAGTGTAGTGCAGAGGTAATTAAAGCCATTTTTTCCCCTATGTGTAATGGAGTCTTATATTTGTTAAGGTGATTTGTAAAGTGATGTGGTAATATGGTCTTAAAGAAGACCTCATAAAAGATGAAAATAAAATATTTGACAATTACAAATGATGAAATTGTCTAAATCAGCATTCCAGAAACAGAGCCAAGCATCAAAACATCCCAAGAATTGTTCCAACATCCCAAAAGCATCCTTTGCAAATTGAGATGATTGCTGCTAGATTCCCTAAGTTTTTAGACATCGGGCTTGGAAGCAACGTTTCCTGGGTGTGCCTGTAATATCCTGGACTGAGCTTCATCCCCGACCTTACTGAAGTGTTTTATGGAGACTGTGAGCCGCTCCTTGAGAGCACAAACTATATGGTAAGCGCCTCTGTATCTTGATGCCAAGCAAAAGTCCAGTATTCAAAAAACATTCTCTGTTAATCAAGTATGAAGTTTTATGATCATCATCATCACCACCTAAAACAAAATAGGTGGTGCTGCCTTCGTCTTTTCTTTCACCTTCCGGGACATTTCCTGATTGTTCATTCAAATCAGCTTTAAGGTCATGGAGCTTGGGAAGTCTGATGGAATGAATATTTATTGAGACTCTACTAGCAGCCATGCTTCACATGTGTTATCCCACTTAATCCTTCCAGATAACCTTATTTAAACAAGGCAAGACTCATTTTATAAGGGATGAAGCAGGTTCAGGAAAGCTCAAATAGGTAACACTGGCAGAGCTGGAGTTGGAGTCCGTCTATTTCATTCTAAAGATTGGGCTTTCCTTAATACTGAACTGTATCCTTTTGAAATAATTCCTCTCATTTTATAGACAAAAGAATTGAGGACTAGAGATACTTACGGGCTGACTAAGCCAGATGACTGAGTAATGGTGTTCATTACTAGAATTCTGATTTCCAAATTAACAACCCAATGAGATTTCCACTGGAAACAATATAAGAATAACTCTACATGCTCTGTCTCACATCTCGTTAATGGTGCCTTATACTCGTGCTCCAAGAATGGAGTTCTAAGATTGTGGTAGAAGAGGGAGTGATGATGTTATTGGTGTTGGGGAGAGTAGGGGCTGGAAGGTAGTTATTCTTTTTTTTAAAGATTTTATTTATTTATTTATTTATTTATTTGACAGACAGAGATCACAAGTGAGCAGAGAGGCGGGCAGGGGTTGGGGGAAGCAGGCTCCCTGCTGAGCAGAGAGCCTGATGCAGGGCTCGATCCCAGGACCCTGAGATCGTGACTTGAGCCAAAGGCAGAGGCTTAACCACTGATCCACCCAGGTGCCTCTAGTTATTCTCTGCTCTTCTCAGTATAGCCTCTTTTCCCCAGGATTTATGATTTTCTCTGAGCTTCACCTTAGTTGACTGACTTACCACAGGGCTTTGATATTGATAGTCCTTTCCAATATGTACTATTTGAGATGTTTGTCTGTGAGTATGTGTATATCTTCTATAGGTGTACAGATAAGGAAAAGGGAGAAAGGGAGAGAGAGGGAGTGAGATTATATAAGGGAGAAGAGACCAGATGCGTGGGAACCACTAGTGTTCTACAATGAAAACATTGTCAAGACTTAAATTCAGCTAATGCCAATCATGTACGGTTTCATGCTTTGTAGTGCTTTGTTAAACAAAATCACCAGTGAAGAGAAGTTTAGCTAAATCTATTTTTGAAATGCTAATGATTTTGATTTCCAGTGTTCAAAGGGGTCCCTCCAATCAGCCGAGAAAATTTGTTCTGTTCCTGTAAATAGTAGGTACAGTGCTTATTGCTGTTCCCCTTAATACATAAAGATAAGCTGAAATTATTCTTTTAAAATAGAGAGGTTTATCACTTCTTGCTGGCTCTAGTTTTCTAACTATAGAATGAAGGAGCAATGTTAAATGATGTCTGTGGCTCATTTTTGCTTTAAATTTGTATAGCTCTAAAAACAATATTTTTAAATTGTGACTATAGAAACATAGAAGTTAAAATTGTAGCTTTGGAGTCAGTCTCAGGACTATCGCTTTCTAGCCGAGGGAGTTTGAGAAGTTACTGGCACACCTCTTTTTATTCCACTTCATTTTATTGAGCTTTGCAGATACCGTATTTTTCACAAATTGAAGGTTTGCAACAATGTTGCGTCCAGCAAGCCTATGGGTGTCATTTATCCAACAGCATTTGCTCACTCTGTATTGTCTCTGTATCCCATTTTGTTAATTCTCACAATATTTCAAACTTTTTCATTATTATTATGTTTGCTGTTGTGATCTGCGGTCCGTGATTATGACTCACTGAAAGTTTAGATAATAGCTAGCATCTTTTAGCAATAAGGTATTTTTAAAATTACGGTATGTGTGTTTTTTAGACATAATTATTGCAGACTTAATAGACTATAGTATAATGCACACATAACTTTTATGTGCATTGGGAAGCCAAAAACTACATTTGACTTGCTTTATTCTGATATTTGCTTTATTGAGGAGGTCTGGAACCAAAGCCACAATATCTCTTGGGGTTGGCCTGTATACCTAAGTTTAGAAGTATAATAATTGTAACACCATTTAGGCAATTGTTCAAAGTGGGAAATTTATTCTTAACATATATCCCTTAAACTTACTCTCTTAAATGTTCACCCCATTCTTAAATCCTAGCAATTCTATCTTCAACTTATATCTTGAATCTATACTTGTTTGCAAGGGTGGCCATAGGTGAGTACCACTGAGCAGATGACTTAAACAAGAGAAGTTACTTTGCTCACAATTCTGGAGGCTGAAAATCCAAGACCAAGGGGTCAGCACGATTAGTTTCATTCTCTCTCCCTGGGTGGCTTGCAGATGGCCACCTTCTTTCTTTGCCTTCATACTTTCTTCCTTCCATGCCTCTGAGTCTGAGGCTACTCTCCCTATAAGGACATCAGTCCCATTAGAGTGGGACTCACCTATATGACCCCATCTGAACTCAGTGACCTCTTTAAAGGCCCTATCTCCAAATACAGTCGCTTCCTGAGATCTTGGCAGTGAGGACTTCAACTTGTGCATCTTGGTGGGACACAGTTCATCCTCTAACACATCTATTTCTCTCCATCTGACTGATGCCATCTCGGACTAAAGTGCCGTCATCTTTACCTAAGCTGCTGCAATGCATTTCTAGCACACCGCCCGATAGCCGCACATTCATTCTCCACACAGCAGCCAGAGGGATGTATTTTTTAAAACTCTGTAGCAGATCGTGTCAACTATTGTGGCTAGGGTTCCATCAGCACAGGAGAAGTTCAAGTATTTAAAAAGATCTAAATAAAATAACCATTTCTATTTAAAAAAAAAAAAAACCTTAAAGTGTTTATTGGAAATGCTTCGGTATTTACTCTAGAATAATTTAAGATGCAGAAAGTAACTTGTATGAAGAATCGGGGGTTTAGAGAAATGAAGGCATTCTTCCTCAGTGCCAGTGAACATTGATAGAAAACACATCAGTATGGAACTGTTCAAAATCTCATTCTTAAAAATTCTATAGGACATTATGGATCTTAACTTCATGCATCTTGGTTTTTTCTTTGTCTATTCTCTTTCTACTGTCAGCTAAGTGAGTGGTGTCCAATTATCCCCTACTGGCCTTCCCATCTTTCTGGAGCCCAAACATGATGCCCTTGGTCTAACAAAGCAAATCTATCATCCTCTTTGCCTCCAAGATTTGCTCCCTCCTATCTCTCTCCCAATCTTTCAATGATTCTACCTGGATTTATTCCTCCCCACTTGTCCATGATGTCAGAAGATGAAGAAGATGAAGAAGCTGAAGAAGATGAAGATATTTGTGCACTGAGAGTGAGACTATTTTTAGAAACTTGAAGTAGAGAAGAAAAGAATCTTAATCCTTTGATAAAATACCTGTGAAATACTGGAGATAAGGGGCAACAGAGAAAAGTTCTAAAGTTTATTTGTATGCTATGAGTGCAACCACTATGATTTTTTTTAAGGGAAAGCAATAAAAATATAAAATTGCTTTCAATTATTTTTTGATGCTGGATTGATATTTCTTTGAATGTGACTCCAGGACAAGCTGGGCATCAGACAGTTCTGGTGTCATTTTGAGTTACAATGATGATAATGTTCCAAACCCATTCATTGTTTGATTGCTGTAGCAATTGTTAACATTCAGAAGCATGACTCCCAGTCTTTTCACTACTTCTATGAAATTTAGATGCATTCAATTCTCACTTTTATTACCTAAAAATACCATCTTATGCAGCCTCAAAATATATGATTATAATAATGCATACATGAACTGCTTTTTGTAGGTTACAAAAACAGTGTGCATTCATAACATCATTCATCCTGAAAATAATTAGGTAAAATATGTAGGATAGATATCATCTCCATTTTACAAATCAGAAAACATAAACTCATAAAGGCAAAATACCTTTCTCAAGCTCATGAAAATAGGTGGGTAGAAACTGGCAGAGTGAAAAACTAAAATTTTGTCTTCAAATTCCAATTTGAGAGTTCCTTAGTAGCTTTATAATTCTTGTGTACATAGAGAGAAACACAGAGGTTGTTTGCTTGTTTGTTTTACATTTAGCTTATGTTTTTTCTTTCCATTTTTCTCTTTTTAAAATTTTTTGACTTTTTTAAAGATTTATTTATTTACTTGAGAGAGAGAGAGAGCTTGCACAAGAGAGGGGAGGAGCAGAGAGAGAGGGAGGGAGAAGCAGACTTCCCACTGGGTGCAAAACTGCATGTGGGGCTTGATCTCAGGACCCTGAGATCGTGACCTGAGCCAAAATCGAGAGTCAGATGCTTAACCAACTGAGCCATCCAGAAACCCCAAATTTTCTAATTTGGTAGAGGACTCAGTGAACATTGGACCGTGTGCACTAACCAACTGGGAGACTTGGAAGATAATCTCTACAGGTTATCTCCTGTTGCCTTGTACTCCTCAGAAAGGAAGTTGCTCCTTTTATAAATTTTGCTTAGTTGAATCACAGCTTTGCTGCTTGCAAACTGTGTGGCCTTGGGCAAGTTACCCACTGCGTTGACCTCTCCAGATATTTGTAAGGATCTAACATGATATCACAGGATGTGACAGAGTAAACATTCGAAGTATGTGGGCAGGCAAAAACATCTTTTTCTTTCATTTCTTTCTCTAATCAGTCCACCTCAATCTGCCCATTCACTTTAGTCTTTCATTTTAATCTCAAAAGAGCAAGCTACAAGATAACATCAGCGTATCCTTTTCCTTCATCCTCTTCTTGTTAATCCAGTTACATTTGGGTTCCTTTGAAATAGCACAAATTTCATAGATACAGAAAATTTGTCGAAAATACTAACTCAATATGATCAAAGACATCATCAATTCAACACTGTAAGACAAAACAACAGCAGAATAATGTGACTAGCTAACAGTGGCCTCAAATTCAGAGTAATGTAGAAATAAAGAGGCAGCTTCAGCTTTGGCATTTTAAAGCTACCTTTACTGTAAGTGTTTTTATATGATTGTGGTTAAAAACATTATATATATCATTGTTTAGTTGTTATCATTTTTTATAGCATGATGAGTCACAATAAATTTCTCTGCAGTTTCATTTTCTGGAAGAATGCAGAGCTGAACACCTTTCATATAAGGCAAATTGCCCAATAAAATTTGATCACTTGATCCAAGATAATCTCATGATTGATAAACATAAAATAGCAGATATAAGTTACTGCAGGAAATTAATTTCAAAGCTCAGAGCAGCCATTTTTACAATTTCTGATTCCACAAAATTCTAGAGTGTTTATTGATTACCCATTGTGTGCAAACTCTATAACTAAGTGAATTAAGTAGTGGAAAGAGAAGTGACACAAACCTATTATCTCACTGATGGTTAGAATAAAAAAGGGTAGGATAAGAAGAAAAAAACCCCACAAAAAACCGTTGTAGAGATAATGCAAACCTAACGAGATAGCATTCAATAATTGTTAAGAGGCTCTTTTTAAAAAAAATTTATTTTATTTGACAGAGAGATAGAGCCAGAAAGTACAAGCCGAGGGAATGGTAGAAACAGGCTCTGCACTGAGCAGGGAGCCTGACATGGGCCGCAATCCCAGGACGCTGGGATCATGACCTGAACTGAAGGCAGATGCTTAACCATCTGAGCCACCCAGGCACCCCTCATTAAGGGACTCTTAAAAGAAGGAGAGATCACATTCCAAAATTGGGGGGGAAGGCAGTGACTAAGACCAGTTAGATATAGCCTGGATGTCTGAATTGGGACTGGAAGAAAGTTTCAACAGAGAGGTTGGTAAAAACTTTTTCAAGAAGCCACCTTTCAAAGTTGGATACATTTATCATTTTTGGATATAAGAATTTTCCAACTGACTTCAAGTCACTTGATGGTAACTATATTTGCAAGATAAATTCAATTCTAATTTTTAAAAATAATATTTTAAATATATTAATGCTTTCTATCTCACGTCCTCCTTTAGCCATTTACTTTCCAATTGACTGAATACATTTGTCAAAACATATTTGACAATACTTTTGCTTAGTAAAACCATACTATATATTGTTCAGTATTATAACAAACTGAAGTATTTATTAGCTTGGTATCCATACAGTTATTTGTTGTTTGAATTACATTGCAAAGTTTCACACACATTGAAAGCTACATTTTCAACATCCTATTTTTTTTCTATTTAATCTTCAAGCATTCTAGTAAACGTCTGTGTTTTTCAAAAATCTTAAAAACACATTATTCCTTTAAAATAATTGGTAGGGGGGCGCCTGTGTGGCTCAGTGGGTTAAACCTCTGCCTTTGGCTCAGGTCATGATCACAGGGTCCTGGAATGGAGCCCCATTGGGAGAGTCTGCTTGTCCCTCTCCCTCTGCCCCTTCACCCCCCACCCCGCCCCGTGCTCATGCTCACTCTCTCAAATAAATAAAATCTTTGAAAAATAAAATAAGATAAAATAATTGGTATATATTTTTCTTTTTTTTTAAAGATTTTATTTATTTATTTGACAGACAGAGATCACATACTTGTGCAGAGAGGCAGGCAGAGAGAGGAGGAAGCAGTTCTCCCACAGAGCAGACAGCCCGATGTGGGGTTCGATCCCAGGACCCTGGGATCATGACCTGAGCTGAAGGCAGAGCCACCCACTGAGCCACCCAGGCACCCCGGTATATATTTTTCTACTACTTTAGAATCTAAGAGTGGAAAATCCCTCATGAGTCTCCAAGTGAGAAAATAAAGACCTACAGTGGTGCTATGTTCAAAGTTTTTAACTTGTTAGTTATAGAATTTGAGGTTCTTAAAATTTGGTCAAACTTTTTCTATTAAACTCACTACACTTTGTTATATATATTCTTAATTTATTTCTTGGAAAAATATAGTTTTAAAATTCAAAGGTTCCTGCAAGTCTTACTCTTCTTACATTTGGCAACAGCCTCAGCACCGAGCCTTGATGCTCAGAAGCAAGTGCTCTTATCCACACAAGCTCTTTCTTCGGTGGGTCATATCTCTTGCTCTAATGAATGTAACTTCTTTTCCTTGATTTTTCAGCTCAGATACGTGGTCTGTAGAATTTTGCCTCACACAACACATACTGCCGCTTCCCGTTGGCGACCGGGAGAAGAATTAGGCACACACAGTCAGCTGCGAGAGATCGGGAGCAGGGGACAACAGTGGAAAAGACTGCGGCACCGAGCAATTCCACAGTCTCACTTTTATTAGAAACAAGAGCCAACAGAGGAATCGAAGAAGGTCAAACATTAGTCACATGTCTTGTGGACAAACAAGGAGGAGGATAAAGTTTATAGTCAACCAAGTACATTCAAAGGACTCATCTAAATAGCAACGGGTGCTTCTTGGAAGAGAAAGGAGCGATAACAGATAACGGGAAAGGGAAGCAGGAGGTATTTCGTTCCACCCTGAGCTGACTGGGCGTTCCCAGCTGCTCGGCTTCCCGGAAGCAGGCGGCGGTCCACCCTGAGCGAGCCAGGCATCCCCAGCTGCCCAGCTTCACGGCCATATATCGTCCTTCTCCCCAACAACCTGTTGCCAGTATATGTTTTCCATTAAAGGCCATATGTAAATGTGCTTGGTAACTAGTAAAATCCTCCAGGGGTTACATCGTTCCAAGGGGCAGTAGCACATATATTCCTTATGTCTCTCTCCTTTCAATACTTTTATGTCAGAATTTGTTAATATCAATATTTCCTGTTTATATGTAATTATTTTTCAAAGCTGGAATTTGTAACAGCCCCTTTTTGAACTGTTTAGTATGGTATATATCGTTCACTAATTTTTTCACTAAATTACTTTAATAGTCAAACACATCAATTATAATCTTATTAATGGCATGTGGGGTTGTTTTGGGTACATGTGCCAGGAGTTTAGCAAAGCTACCCCATGCTGTTGCTGCCTTAGCATCCATTGTACTTGGCCAGGCAGCTTTCAGTGACTTTAAACTGGCACCAGCTCCCTCATGCAAATGTGTGTCCTAGGAGCAGCTATTGTGACTTTGTTAAATTAACATCTATTAAATAGAACCCCCAAGCATTACAGTTCAACAACAGACCAAAAGAGGAGTTGAAATACAGATTATTACTCACAAGTCTGAGAGGATGTATCTGTAATACAGATTACTATTCCCAGGTCCTGGAGAAAGTGAATGAAATACAGATCATTACTCCCAGGTCCTGGAGGAAGTACCCAGTATACCTCCAGTGGCCACAGGGGGAGGTCAAGGCAGAGTGCAGACAGAAAGAGAGGGCCAGGACCAGGTGCACTGCCTTTATTAGTGCGAGTGGGTGGAGTGCTTTGAAGTTCCCAGGCTAAGGCAGGATTGATAAATTGAAACCAAAAAGAACAGGAATTTGGTAAGCCATGAGGGGGTCTTATCTAAGGGGCACACAAAGGGAAGGCCTGGGAGGTAAGGAAGAATGTTTCCCATGAGGGTGAGGATGGTTGGGGTTGTCATACCAGGATCTTAACACTTGTGACTCTGTAGGTTGTTATCTAGGGTATGAGCTCAAGGGAGGGGTAGTGTCAGTTCAAGGCCCATCCAGGTCACTTGGCCACAGGAAATGGATGCTAAGACTAAATATTATGGAATAATTTAGCCCAACTCTCCGGAGCAATGCAGAGTCATAAGCAAATATAAATATAACTTCCCCAACAGAACTTGTGATCAACATTCTCTCCTGCCTCCCAGTATCTTCCCCTTTTGGTTTACCAAAACTCCACTCTTTTTTGGTTTGAATTAACCAATCTGGCTTTAGCCTGGGACTCCAAAGCATTCCACCATAGACCCTATTAACGGCATGCCCCAGGTCCTGACTTCCTGTCTGCACTCTGCCTGGACCTTCCTTCGTGGACCCTGGAAACATGCCAGTAGTTCTTCTAGGGTTTGTGAGTAACAAACTTTTCCATTTCCTTTCCTTTTGAGGTCTGTTGTTGAACCATGTCTCACCATCTGGCATCCTGTGCACCACTTAGTAAGTGTTTATTTGATAAATTCATAACATACTTACTTAGATAAGTTTTTTAAAAAATTTTAAACAGTTTTAGGTTACTAGAAGAATTGAGAAAATAAGATAGAAAATTCCCAATACTCCATACCCATTTTCCCTATTACTATACGTTAATATGGTAATTTTGTCACAATTAATGAATCAATATTGATATGTTTATTCTTAAGTAAAGTCCACCCCTCATTCAGATTTGTTTTGTTTTGTTTTCAGCTAATACCCTTTTTCCTGTCCAGGATCCATCCAGGCTACCACATTACATTTAGTTTTCATGTTTCTTGGCTGTATCTCTTTGGCAGATATTTATTGTTTTTGATGATCTTGACAATTTAGAGGAGCATTAGTGAGATATTTTGTAGAATGCCTCTAAATTGGTACATGTCTGATCTTTTTCTCATGATCAGAATAAGGTTATGGATTTTGCGGAGGAAGTCCAAAGAGGATAAGTGTCATTTTTATCACAGCATAGCTGAGGTACATACTATCAACATGACTCATCAGTATTGATGTTCCCATTGATTACTGGCTTGAGCTAGTATTTGTCAGGTTTCTCTACTGTAAATATGCTCTTTTTTCCCCTTTCTGGACTATATTCTTCAGAAAGGATCCACTAGTGTCATCCCATACTTAAGGAGTGGGGGTTTTAAAAGAGAAGGAGTGTGAAGTTATAGTCTACTTCTTTGAGGGTCAAGTGTCTACATAAATTATTTAGAATTCTCTAGACAGGAGATTTATTTATTTCCCTCCACCTATATATATTCAGTCATTTTTATCAGTCCAGACTCATGGACATTTATTTACATTTGGGGTTATAATATAATATTACTTTATTTTGTCATTCAATTGTTTCAGTTTTAGCCATTGAGAGCTCTTCCAGCTGGCTCCTGTAACTCTTGGTTCCTTTCATTGGTAGAAGGTATTAGAAACCAAGTACTGCTTATTGCTACTAGAGTCTAATTGCTTCTAGGTTTTCTCAGCTGACAGAACAAGGAAGTATATGTGTATATAGTATAGATTATATGTAGCCATCTGTGATTATATTAAATTAAACATGAGTTCTGATATCTCCAGTATGATCCCTATAATTCATTAGGACATGGCTCGTCCTAGCCTCCACTGTTTGCTTATTTAAGCCCTCCACAAAAACAGTAAGAAAACTTGTTCCCATCACCCATCATTTACTTACTATCTCAATTCCAGTATCCTGGCATAATGGTTTCAGAATTACTAATGCATACTTTGCTGTGGGAAACTTTATCAAGTAGAATGCAATGCTAATATTTTGCTGAGTCTTATAGACAATAGTTATTTCCAAATTCGGAACGTTTTCCCTCCACTCCCTTCAGTGAGGTTGTTTCATAGTTAGAGTCTTCTGTCACATCCTGAGATTCCTGACCTCCTAAAGGACTTTTTAAAATTTGCATACATCAAGGTTCACTTTTTGGGCTGTAAGTCTGTGGGCTTTGACAAATGCATAGGGTCCCTTTCCACCAATAATGTCATACCTGAGAGAATTTAACCACCCTAAAAAACACTTGTGCTTCATTTATTCAAGGTTCCTCCTTCTGAATGCATGGCAACCAGTGATCTATTTTTCATGTCTATAATTTTGCCACTTCCAGAATGTCACCTAACTGGAATCATACAACATGGTGACTTTTGAGACTGACTTTTTTCACTTGCCAATAAGTATTTATGTTGCATTCAAGTCTTTTCATGACTTGATAGAGCAGTCCTTTTTCATTGCTGAGTAATATTACTTTATGTAGATATATTTCCATTTTGTTTTTCCATTCAGCTTTGGAAGAGCATCTTGGTTGTTTCCAGTTTGGGACGATTATAAATAAATCTGTTATAAATATTTGTGTGCAGGTTTTGCATGGTCATAAGTTTTAAAACTAATTGGGTAAATAGTAGCACAATTGCTAAATTGTATGGCAAGGTTATGTTTAACTTTGTTAAAGAATTGCCAATCTTCCAAAGTGGTTCTACTATTTTGTATTCTTACCAGCAATGAATGAGGTTTTTGTGTTGCTACATACCCTTGTCATCAATCAGTACTGTCAGATTTTGGTATTCTAGATATTTTAATTAGTATGTAATGAGATCTCATTGTTGTTTTAATTTGTACTTACCTACTGAAAGATGGAGTTGAATATCTATTTATATGGTTATTTGCCATCTATTTTGTCATCTTTGATGACATGTCTGTTCCTATTTGCCCATTTTTAAATTGGGTTTTTGTTTTCTTGTTGACCTTTAAGAGTTATCTGTATGTTTTAGATACAAGTCCTTTATGTAATTTGCAGATATTCTCTTCCAGTCAATGCTTTTTATTTCCATCATTTTAACCATGTCTTTAGCAGAAGTTATTTAATTTCAGTAAAGTTCAACTTAACTTTTTTTTTTTTTTTTTTTTGCTTTTGATATTATACCTAAAAACTCATTGACAAACCCAAGGTTGAGCAGATTTGCACCTAGGTTTTTTTCTTCTAGAAAATTTAGAATTTTAAATGTATGTGTCTGAGCCATTTTGTATTATTTTTTATGAAAGGTCTATGGTCTGTACATAATAACTCTTTTTGAAAAGTTTGCTTGTGTGGCTAGTTCAGTAGCTGCACTGAGTTCTTTTCAATCTTGTTAAGCAGTGAAAAAGTTTGGAGGTTGAATTTTTCTCTCTATAATTTAACCTTTAGCATGAAAGCATCTGACAAGTGTGCAGCTGGAGCACATGCCCACCCTGCTCCAGGCTGAACCTTGCAGGCATGAGGAGATTTGCACTCAAACGCTGCTAGAGGGATGGTGCCAGCCACGGCTGGATGCCCAGAAGCCTTCTCAGCATTGCACATAGGGTGAGGACAAGCATGTAACAAACCTTGATTCTTGTAACCCTTTCTTGAAAGCAGACAATCTTCTTAGCAGAGTTTTACTTCCTTTAGCTTCTGAAAGACTAAAGAGCTTCCAGTCATCCTCACAGATTGGGTTTCTTCAACTGGCTCTTGGAGCCTTTGCATTAGCAGCGCCATAGATTAGGACTACATTCTGTAAGGAAAAATGATGAGCACGACCCAATCAGTTGTCATTTACCAGCGTTCACACACACAGCCTTCATTATCTGAGAATGCTGAGCTCACGACACAGTTTGGGAAGGTAAGGAAAGTGACAAAATAAACACTTTTGAGGCAATTTCCTGTTTTACTTTGTTTCCCTAAGCTCTTTTTTTCTCCCCCATGGTTTATTAAAGGACGTTTTTTAAGGACTTCCGGGGGAAGATGATGGACTAGGAGGACCCTACACTCACTTTGCTGCATGGATACATTTATATAACACCCACGTAAGTGTAAATAACCCAGAAAAGGATGTAAAGTAAAACACTTTATACTTAAAACATGGGTGAGGGGGAGTAAAAGTCTTTTTAGAATTAATTCAAACTTATGTTGCCATCAAAAGTGCAATATAGACTGTTACATGCACAAGGTGTTATATATGAGCCTAATGATAATCACAAATAAAAAAACTGGTAATAGACATGCAAAAAAATTTTTTTAAAGGGAATCTAAGTATATCACTAAAGAAAAGAAGGAAATCATGAAAGAACAGAGCAAGGGAAGAAAGGAACAAAGAAGAACTACAAAAGTAACCATAAAACAAAATGGCAGTAAGTACATACCTATCAATAATTAATTTGAATGAAAATGGACTAAATGCTCTAATAAAAAGATGTAGTGTGATAGAATGGATGAACAGGACCCATTTCTATGCTATCTATAAGGGGACTCATTTTAGACTTAAAGACACATGCAGATTGAAAGTGAAAGGATGTCAAGCAGAGAGAGTCAATTATCATATGGTTTCACTTATTTGCGGAGCATAACAAATAACACAGAGGACATGGGGAGATGGAGAGGAGAAGGGAGTTGAGGGAAATTGCGGGGGCAGATGGACCATGAGAGACTATGGACTCTGAAAAACAACCTGAGGGTTTTGAAGGGGTGGGGGGTGGGAGGTTGGGGGAGCCAGATGGTGGGTATTATGGAGGGCACGCATTGCATGGAGCACTGGGTGTGTTGTAAAACTATGAATTCTGTTACGCTGGAAAGAAATGAAATTAAAAAAAAAGAAAGTGAAAGGATGTATCATACAAACGGAAGTGAAAAGAAAGCTGGAGTATCAGTACTTAGGCAAAATAGACCTTAAAATAAAGACTGTAATAAGAGACAAAGAAAGACAGTACATAATGATAAAGGGAATAATCCAACAGTAAGATATAACAATTGTAAACATTTATGCATCCAAAATGGGTACACTCAAATACATAATACAGCTAATAATAAACCTAAAGGAAAGAACCAATAGTAATACAATAATAGTAGGAAACTTTACACCCCACTTACATCAATGGACAGATCATATAAAAAGCAAATCAACAAGAAAATGGTGCATTTGAAGGACAGATTGGACCACATGTATGTAACAGATATATTTAGAACATTTCATCCTAAAACAGCTAAGTACACATTCTTTTCAAGGGCTCATGGAACATTCTCCAGAATAGATCACATGTTCAGCCATAAAACAAGTCTCAACAAATGCAAAAAGATTAGTCTTACCATGAATCTTTTCAGACCACAGTGCTATGAAATCAGAAATCAAGAGAAAAAATCTGGACAGAACACAAATACAGGGAGGTTAAATAACATGCTATTAAACAATGAATTAGCAAACCAAGAAATCAAAAGGAAATTAAAAAAAAAATACATGGAGACAAATGAAAATGAAAATATAATGGGCCAAAATATATGGGATGCAGTAGAAGTGGTCCTAAGAGGGAAGGACCATTACGGTACCATAATTACCATTATGGCCTACCTCAAGAAGAAGAAAAATCTCAAATAAAAAACCTAACCTACACCTAGAGGAGCTAGCAGAAAAGAACAAACAAACTAAACCCCAAACCAGTAGAAGGAAGGCAGAAATAAACTGGATATAGGGATGGTTCGATATTGCAAATCAATTAACATGATATATCACCCTGACGAAAGAGGATAAACGCTCTATGATTATTTCAATAGATGCTGAAAAAACATTTGACAAAGTAAAACATTTGTTAATGATAAAAACTCTCAACAAACTAGGTTTAGAAGGCACATACCTCAACATAAGAAAAGGCCATATATTAAAAAACCCACAGCTAATATCATACTTAGTAGTGAAAAACTGAGAGCTTTTGCCCTAGATCAGGAATAAGACAAAGATGCTCACTCTCACCCTTTTATTCAACATAGTAATGGAAGTCCTAGTCACAGCAATCAGACAAGAAAAAGAAATAAAAGGTATCCAAATTGGCAAGAAGAAGTAAAACGTTCACTATTTGCAGATAAACTCCACACACACACACACACACACAAAACTACTAGAACTGATAAATGAATTCAGTAAAGTCACAGGATACAAAATCACTATATAAAAATCTGTCCCATTTCTATACATCAATAATGAAGCAGCAGAAAGAGAAATTAAGAAAACAATCCCATTTGCAATTACACAAAAATAAAAAGTACCTGGAATAAACTTAACTGAGGAGGTGAAAGACCTGTACTCTGAAAACTATAAAACACTGATGAAAGAAAGTGAAAGAAATTCCATGCACAAACTGGAAGAACAAATATTGTTAAAATGTCAATAGTACCCAAAGCAATCTACAGATTTAATGCAATCCCTATCAAAATACCAATAGCATTTTTCACAGAACTAGAACAAACAATCTAACATTTGTATGGAATCATAAAAGACACTGAATTAGCCAAAGCAGTCTTGAAAAGGAAGAAGAAAACTGGAGGTATCATAATCCCAAATTTCAAGATATACTACAAAGCTGTAGTAACAAAAACAGTATGGTACTGGCACAAAAATAGACACATAGATCAATAGAACAGAATAGAGAGCTCAGAAATAAACCCATGACTATTTAGTCAATTAATCTTTGATGAAGGAAGAATATGTAATGATAAAAAGATAGTGTCTTCAATAAATGGTGTTGGGAAAACTGGACAGCTAGATGCAAAAGAATGAAACTGGGTCACTTTCATATACCATACACAAAAAAAACTCAAAATGGATTAAGGACTATAAAAATCCTAGAAGACGGCATAGGCAGTAATTTTTTTAATAGCAGCTCTAGCAACATTTTCTTAAGGCATAGCTTATGAGGCAAGGGAGACAAAGTAAAAATAACTATTGAGACTATATAAAAATAAAAAGCTTCTGCACAGGGAAGGAAATGATCAACAAAACAAAAAGACAACCTACTGAATGGGAAAAGGTATTTGCAAATGATAATATCCAAAATGGGGCTAATATCCAAAATATGTTCAGAACTTATACAACTTAACATCAAAAAAACAAATAATCCAATTAAAAGTGGGCAGAAGACATAAACAGACATTTGTCCAATGCAGGCATATAGAGGGACAACAGACATGAGAAAGATGCTCAACATCACTAATCATCAGAGAAATGCAAATCAAAACCACAATATCACCTCACACCTGTCAGAACAGCTTAAGTTAAAAACGCAAGAAACAAGTGTTGGCCAGGATGTAGAAAAAAAGAACCATCAGGCACTGTTGGTGGGAATGCAAACTGGTACAGCCACTACAAAAAACAGTGTGGAAGGTCCTCAAAAATTAAAGAGAATTACCACAAGATCCAGTAATTCCACTACTGGTTATACAGCCAAAGAATACAAAAACACTAACTTGAAAAGATATATGCATCTTTATGTTTATTGCAGCATTATTTACAATAGCCAAAATATGGAAGCAACCCAAGTGTCCATCCATAGATGAATGGAAAAAGAGATGAAGATGAATGGTATAATACTCAGCTGTAAAAAAGGATGAAATCTTGCCATTTGCAATAGCATGGATGAGCTTACAGGGTATAATGCAAAGTGAAATAAGTCAGTCAGAGAAAGACAAATACCATACAATTTCACATTAAAGTGGGATGTAAGAAACAAAACAAAGAAAAAAGACAAACAAAAACCTAGACTCTTAACTATGGAGAACAAACTGATGGTTACCAGAGGGGAGCTGGATGGAGGGATGGGTAAAATAGGAGATGAGGATTAAGAGTGCACTTATTACGATGAGCACTGAATAATGTATAGAAATTGTTGAACTATATATATAGTACACTCAAAACTAATACAATACTGTATGTTCGTTATCCTAGAATTAAACAAACATAAATAAAGATAAAAGCTGTTTTTAATTTACTTACTGAGGAGGCAATAATTTTGATGATAAATTACCAAAATGTTATTTAAAGATCAATTAAAAAGTTTACTCCTGTCTATCCAGTTTATCTCTTGCCACCTATAGACAACCAGACATTAGTTTCTTCTGTATCTATTCAGTATTTCTTTGTATCCAAATAAGTGTATGTGTGAATGTGTGTGTCTTATTTCTCCACTTCTCCACAGAAAATGTTGCAAACTAAATACACTTGGGTGCTCCTTGTTCCCCCAAACTTTTCTAAGATAGTCTGCCATTTAGGCACTCTGTAATGTTCAGGTCACATGATCCCATTTACAGTAAGCAGAAAAAGCAAAGTCTGATTAATTGAAGAGGTTATTCCCCTTCTGAGGAGGAAGTTAAATCCTATGCAGCAATTTTAATTTTAAAGTAAATTTTGGTGCTGTGGCATAGCCCTGACCCTAAGCAATAATCTCATCTCACTGTCTTGGAACATTCTGTTGGCATTTGATACCCTTAATATCCCAAATAATTCATCACATAAAAATACTTCTGAAGTCAGCCCGAGCAAATTCTCTCCACTTTCTTTTTCTTTATTCTCCCAAACAACTTACTTTAGCAACTCCTTTTTTAGAAATTAAAAAAAAAATTTTTTTTCATCTTTATAGGCATATTCCATCCCTTCATTGTGTTTAACCTTATATACATTTTTCATTCTTTAAAATTTTGGGAGGTAGTTTCTTCTAAGAGACCAAAATACTCCCAAAATTAAATGGGTGACCCTGTTCTAGTCACCAGTCTAATATATATGTATATTTTCTTTTTTATATTTTTTCTTTGTTTTCTTTTTTTAATTTTTTTTTTCTGAACTTCTTTTTATCCCCTTTCTCCCCCTCCACGATTTGGGGTCTCTTCTGATTTGGTTAAAGTGCATTTTCCTGGGGTCTTTGCCACCCTTTTAGTATTTTATTTGCCCCTTCATATACTCTTATCTGGACAAAATGACAAGGTGGAAAAAAAAAACTCACCACAAAAAAAGGAACAAGAGGCAGTACCAAAGGCTAGGGACCTAATAAATACAGATATTGGTAATATGTCAGATCTAGAGTTCAGAATGACAATTCTCGAGGTTCTAGCTGGGCTCAAAAAAGGCATGGAAGATATTAGAGAAACCCTCTCTGGAGATATAAAAGCCCTTTCTGGAGAAATAAAAGAACTAAAATCTAACCAAGTTGAAATAAAAAAAGCTATTAGTGAGGTGCAATAAAAAAATGTAGGCTCTTACTGCTAGGATAAATGAGGCAGAAGAAAGAATTAGTGATATAGAAGACAAATGACAGAAAACAAAGAAGCTGAGCAAAAGAGGGACAAACAGCTACTGGACCACGAGGGGAGAATTCGAGAGATAAGTGACACCATAAGACGAAACAACATTAGAATAATTGGGATTCCAGAAGAAGAAGAAAGAGAGAGGGGAGCAGAAGGTATATTGGAGAGAATTATTGTAGAGTTTCCCTAATATGGTAAAGGGAAATAGTATCAAAATCCAGGAGATGCAGAGAACCCTCCTCAAAATCAACAAGAATAGGTCCACACCCCATCACCTAATAGTAAAATTTACAAGTCTTAGCGGCAAAGAGAAAATCCTGAAAGCAGCCTGGGAAAAGAAGTCTGTAACATACAATGGTAAAAATATTAGATTGGCAGCAGATTTATCCACAGAGACCTGGCAGGCCAGAAAGAACTGGCATGATATATTCAGAGCACTGAATGAGAAAAACATGCAGCCAAGAATACTATATCCAGCTAGGCTATCATTGAAAATAGAAGGAGAGATAAAAATCTTCCAGGACAAACAAAAACTGAAAGAATTTGCAAACACCAAAACAGCTCTACAGGAAATATTGAAAGGGGTCCTCTAAGCAAAGAGAGAGCCTAAAAGTAGTAGATCAGAAAGAAACAGAATTCAGGTACATTTAAGAAGAAAGTTGGTCACTTTGCTATTTTCTCTTTTACTTAAATTTTTAAAATGAGAGGATAAGAAAAGTAGCTTAGAAGTTAAAGCTAAGTAATATCAGCTGGGGAGAGGATAGAAATTTTAAAAATGAGTGTTTTTTCATCTATCCATCTATCCATTCAGTCAACAAGAATTATAGTTCCTGCTATATACTCCAGCAATGATTCCAGACCCTGGGGATACAGCAATGAAATAAAACAAGTTCATGCCAGTTTGATGCCTATATTCTAGTCCCTGGCACATTCTGTCACCCCAAACACATATAATCAGATAATCTCACCCAGAGAATATAGGTATGTCTGCTATCTCACATCCTTGCTTCTACTCATCCACCCTTCTGCCTGTACTCAAAATAGTAGCCAGACTTGTTCTATTAAAAACATAGGTCAGATGAGAGCATTCATGTTCAAAACTCTCTAATAGATTCTCATCCCCTTTGAGTAAAAATCTAAGTCCTTACAATAATACCATAAGGCCTTCATGATCTAGCTCCTTTACTTCTTAGTGAAACCACATAATAATAAAATAAAATATAATGATAGTAAAGACCATTAAAAAATTAAACAGTAATATGTGGGAGAATTTCTTTCCATTGAGCAATATTAAGTACTTAGTACACACAGATTACTGTTTAAACTTTAGATATGAGAACAGTTATGATTAAACACTAAGTACAGGCATTGGCTTAAATAAATTTCCTTTCACAAGAGCATCTTTATATTTAAAGGAAATGAATAGGAATACATGCTTTTGTTGTTTTTGCTGATCCATTGTCCTACCTAGCCATTACCCAGAAAAAAACAGAAATCACAGCAGAAAAAGAATTAATTGACAATGGGAGACCTAGACAGGCTGAATTGAAGATTTTGAGTCCTTTGGCATTTCTCAGAATTCAGAGACAGTCTCAGTAATGAAATAATTACATGTCTTATAAATCATATATAAATCATAACCTTATAAAAATGCTATTTTGTGGGACGCCTGGGTGGCTCAGTCGGTTAAGCAGCTGCCTTCGGCTCAGGTCATGATCCCAGCGTCCTGGGATCGAGTCCCACATCGGGCTCCTTGCTCGTCAGGGAGCCTGCTTCTCCCTCTGCCTCTGCCTGCCACTCTGCCTGCCTGTGCTCGCTCTCTCTCTGACAAATAAACAAATAAAATCTTTAAAAAAAAAAAAATGCTATTTTGTTCTATAAACCAATGAAAAGATCCCAACCATACCTTTTTGATCACACCCATAAGAAGGATAAAAAGGGGTTGGCTTCATTTGTTTATAAATACTAAGTCAGATATTAAATGCCAGAGACAAATTCCAGCCAACTAATGAGAAGCCTTTGAGATTCTAATGATTTATTTTCTTCCATATAACTTTTGGCAGAACAAATTATACGCTAAAATTCCCATATATGAGGGGAAAAAAAAACCACTTTCAAATTCTTGAAGGAAATACTTCACACTATTCATCACAAATGTATTCCAGACTCTTTTAACACATGCTGTAGTCATACTGTAGACACTCAAAAATATCTATTGAATGCATGAATCAATAAATGGACAAGGTAAGTTCTTGTATATTTCTTAGTAGAAAGGAAATGAAAAGTCAGGAACACCTAGAACATTTTTAGCCCCGTGTTTAGAACAGGAACCTTCCCCCACCACCCCACCACCACCCCGCCTTTGGAATTCCTTCTGTCACATGTGTGTAGTCAGTGCTTAATCCCAGTGAAGGAGCATGGGTAGCAGAAAGAGCAAGATAATCCTGAGCTCACATCATGGCATCATGCTTACTGAGTGAGGGATCTTACATGAGTTACTTCTGTGTTTCTTTGCTGTCTATAAAATTAGGCCAATACTACACTGTTCACAGAAACCTAGTAAGGATTGAAGGAGATAATGTGCATATAAATCTCAGAGCCTTTGCCTTGCTGTTTCTGGAACACTCTTCCTCTAGCTATTCCCTTCTTCACATTCAGGATTCAACACAAATATTTTCTTCTCCAAAATGCCCTTATCTGTTTCAAGTGTCCCCTTCTCTAACCCTCCCTGTCTTATCACACTTTTAAAATATTCTTCATAGCACTTAGTATTATCTCAAATTATCTTATTCACTGATTGTGTTCTGCCTTTTCTATTAGAACATAATTGCCTTGATACCAGGGACTTTGTTTCCCTAGTTCACTGCTCAGTTCCTTGCTCTGAAAATAAATGTATTGAATGAATGAATGACAATTTCTAGCCCAGAGATATAAATTTAAAAATGTTAGTTTTCTCTCTCTTCCTGAGGGCAGGGCCAATATTTGACATGGCTCAAAGCATATAGCACATGATCAATAAATTTGGGGAAAAATAGGAGAAATTTCTGTACTATTAGAACCTCTAGACACATGCTTACAAATACGTCCTTTGGCATCCTGTATTAATTTTGATTTGCACAGGCACATATATGTGACTGTTTTAGTTCATAAAAAAATTGTTCTCTTCTTAAGGTGAACCCATCTGGCCTTCCCAACACCATCTCTATACAAAGTTGGATAATAATGTCCCTGAGGTTATAGACAAGTAACATCTTTAGCCAAAAATTCACCTCAGGATGATCAGAGTTTGCTTCTTTATCACGGTTTATGGTATCTTAAGAGCAGTGACTAGTTTCTAAAGGGATTTTATTTTCTCTTTAACTAAGAACAGTGATTTAAGGGGGGGGGGGAACTGCTCCACCCAATGCTCCAGCATTGCTCCTGGACTTGGTGAAATGGCCCCAAAAGTGAGGGAGACAGTGTTGTTAACCCACACAACATCTTTCTAGCCTTTTCATTGATAACAAGAGTTTATATAATGAGGAGCTTGGGAGGTTCTCTGTGGCTTAAATAAAATAGGGAAGCTACATATCAGCTGACCAAAAATCAAAAACAAAAACAAAAAAACAAAAGTAAAGGGTGCCTGGGTGGCGTAGTCGGTTAAGCCTCTGCCTTCCGCTCAGGTCATGATCTCAGGGTCCTGGGATCAAGTCCTGCATTGGGCTCTCTGCTCCGCAGAGAGCCTGCTTCCCCCTCTCTCTCTCTGCACCCCTCTGCCTTCTTGTAATCTCCATCTGTCAAATAAAGAAATAAAATCTTAAAAAAAAAAAAAAGGTAAAAAGGAGTTGACAAGAGAATTAACTTCCTTGTTTATGGAAATTTAGCTTTGTCCACAATACCATATTTCAAAAGGTGAAAAATCCTGTTGCTCTATAATTCAAAGAACTTACCCTACAATATGGAACATTAGTTTATAAATTACTGTAAGTCATTTCATTACTTATGAATGTTTTATTTATACCCAGTAGTACCAAGTACTTGTGCTGTTTCTTCATAGAATCAGAGTAAAATCAATACACTTTATAAAACTGATAATGCCCACACAAGGAACATGAAATAACACAAAGCTCAAATAGGGCTAATTTCGGTTATGAAGGTGAAATGAATCCAGTGTAAGAGTTTCTGACAGTTTTTTGCTTTACATGATCATTTATTCTCTAGTCAAAATTACATTTAGTCCTTTTATTCCCCAGCTATCCAGATAAACTTGGGGTTAATTATTTTCCAATTCTGAGTCCTAAATTGCATGCTTCAGAGGAAAAAACCCACAAAAAAACCTAGAAATGTATTTCAAATTCAGTCTTTTCAAAGAGGAACCATTGTTGGTTATATAGAACTACAGGAGGGGTCTAGTAGAAATCTGGGAAACAGCCAACCACTACTTGCCCAAAACATACAGACCATGGCAGACTGACTTGAGCATCACCCTTGAAGTAGCCTTCCTCTTATTGAACCATGGCTCTGCCACTTACTAGTTGTGTGAATTTGGAAGTTATTTAATCTTTTTGTTCTTCACTTCTTTCATCTGTAAAATGCACATAATACAGAATTATACCTACTTCATATGATTGTCTCCAATAGTTCCTGTGAGAATTAAATTAGTTAATCATGGAGAGCTCACAGAACAGTGCCTGGCATGCAGTAAAATTCGATAATTTGTATTTAATGATGATAATAAGCTTCTCCAGCTCTGGAGTCAGAGTAATCAAAGGTAATGGATGGAAGAAACCTCAGTCCAAATCCTTCCTTCCTCTGTGATCACCAAGCTGATATGATACAAACACAAGAGTCCTGCTGGTCATTCTTCATGCCTGAGTGGAGAAATCTGGCTTCAGTAAGAGTAAGTTAACAGGCAAAGGTTAATAGAGATGAGACCAACATGGGGGAAAAGAAATTCCGAAGCCCCGTTCTAACCCTGAGGTTCTAAGAAGGGCGTAGATTTTTGAGGTTCTTTCTTTCATCTTCTAATAAATTCCCTCTTGTTTTACTTTGTTTTTGCTTAAGTCAGAGTTGTTTTGTTACTTACTGCTGATAGCCTCTCACTGGAGCATGGGGCTAGGTAATGAAATGGATGAAGTGGGCAGAAAGATCACATACTCATCTAAGGCTTGCCAGACTTCAGTCTAGCTCTACGGTCATTTCCACTAGGCTATTTCTTAAGGATCCTTTGACATTGGCTTCAGGGACAGAAGGACGGCATTGAATGCACTCAGGGAAGTAGGAGAAGGGGGGGAAAAGGCAAAGAAAAACAAAGAGGTAGTCTATGGCTCTATGAAAAAGAAAAATTTTCTGGTTTTGTTTTCCAAGTACATGGCTTCAGAATTTTGAAAATAATTCCAAGGAAGGTGGACTCCAAAATATTTAGAACATAGATTAATCATTTCAATAAAGGTAGACCCACAAGAGGACTATTTTAGATAGTTACTTAGATATATATAACATCACCGATTTTCTAAGGTCAGTGTAATGAATCGTTTAAAATATTCTAAGAGAAAAATTCGGGGTTTTGGTAACAGTTGCAATATACCCTTTGAGGACTTATAGATGATATTATATATTTTTTGTACTTGAGAGATTGAGAACCACATAATTCAATGTTATATAGCATCATCTGAGCCAAATGTCTAAAAATGTCTAATGATTTCTCAACCCATGAACCAAAACATATGAACTGATAGTGAAATGTTTAGAATGAGTAAGTTTACGTATTATAAAAATAAACTATTTAATATCATGGACGTGAGTTAAATTGCCAGATTTGGCAACATAAGAGAGTAAAAACATTTGCTGTTTAATCTATCCACAACTTGTTTAATATCAGTTGTAATTACAAATGAACTAATACTTTTAAAAGTACAGCAATAGAGGAGTATATAAGTCAGTTTCCCCAAAATCCATCCAAAATGATTGCAAATTCTTCCTTTCTCCTTATCCAAGCCCTTTGGCAATACCCTTCCATAGTGACTCTGTCTTGGCTCTGTAATTCACTTTGTCTAATGAAACAGTAGCAAACATAAAATAAGCAGAGACTTGAAAATTGCTTGTGCATTGTAACTTGCTCTCTCTTGCTGCTCTTGGGAGCCCCAATAATGCTACTATGTGAAGGAGCACAAGCTAGCCTGCTGGAGACATATGGCCCAGTCTCCCTGACAACTCCAGTAAACAGTTAGCTATCTTCCTTGTCAAAAGAGTTTATCTCAACTTGTGAGTCTGGACGAGACCCATAGGAAATCACCCAGTTGAGTCCAGTCCACAATGCTAACTTAATCAGAAACATGAACTATATAAATAGTTGTTGTTTTGACTATTTTGACTCTCTTGGATATCCCTTTTATGTGTTGATCTATAAGAGTTAATAAAAAGGTATTGATATGAATGTAAAATTTTACAGAATTACTTAATAAAGATTATAACTTCCTATTACATCAAATCATGCATGGGTTAAATTATTGTGATTTAAGTCACCTTCAAAGCACAAGAACATTCTCATTAATTATAAGAATTGTCTATTTAAATTGGCAAGGCCTGTGACATAAATAAAAAATTGTATACCCAAAGATGAGTGAACTGTTTTGCTTTGTTCAGTTTTTTGTTGGAACACTATTATGGGAAGATGGCATCCAATAACAGCCCTATTTATTTATGTAAATGCAAAAAAAAAACAAAAACAAAAACCTTTTCTCTCACAACACCGGTAAATATAACACCAAAAATATTACATTCACATTTAAGCAATAGATCATTATGCATACAAATTAGAACAAAATTAATGCTGAATCACTGCCATTATTTGACATGCTTTGATAGGAAAGAGAAAAATTGAGGTATGATGGTTCACTATTTGAAAAGTATCAATGTTGCAGAAAATATGTAATATTCAAACTAAACCTCATTGACTCAGAGTTCCAAAATATCTTCAGAGAGAGCTGTGAAATTGGCTACCTGAAGAATTTATCAGTGAAACTGAGTAACAGAGGATATTATTTTTAAATGGGGTAATGGGGTAATGACAAAAGAAACATGGGCTGCAAATACAGCTGCTGATGTTGCAAAGAGCAATGCTTCTTATCTTTAGCCTCAATGCCCTTTCTATAAATTGTGCGTTGATTTTCTACTGTACATTTAGAAGCAAGAGTATTTTAATTTTAAATAGTGAGTGTTGGACAGACATTTACTGGTGATATGGCCAAATGTTTTATATCATTGTGAACTGCCAAACCAATACTATAATTCTAATAATCAAAAATACAGGATTTTCTTTTTATAGTTCTGACAAGCACAACACACACATTTCTAAGTAAATGTTTATTTAGAACATTGCTTATCTTCCTATAAGTGGCAACTATGTTTCTAAATAGTACATATGTAGATATATATGTCAAAATAAATATTTCAACAATTACATAAAATATTCTAGGTGTTAATAGTATAAACATTGCTACAAATTGAATTCCTATTATAGGATCTTATATGTCATTTTTATTTTAACTAGGGAGGCATTCTACTAAAAAATATATTGACCTCTAAGCATCAAGGTAGTTGAATGTCAGATAAAGGATCAGGAAATGAAAATTGCATAGAATGTTGCTCAATTTAAATCTGACTTGAGTTCTATATTTAAAGAATATAAAGTTGTTCTAGTTTGGCATCCTTAGGCATCTAGTTATTCATATTTATTCAAGCAGTCAGTCAAAAACAATTTATTGCATATTTGCTGTATAAGTGCCTGACATTTGTGAATACAACAGACACAGTTCTTGACTACATGAAGCTCATATTAGTCTAGTAAGGAATAAAGACAAGGAAGCTGTCAATTTCCATGGTGTGATGATGTCTATGAGAAAAAGAAAAAAATATTCAGTTATGAAGGGAGCAATGTCATGGAAGGCTTCCTGAATATATCTTCTTATATCTTGTTTTCTCATTTGATATTAAATTATACATACTTTTACAGCAATGAGGATGTTCAGGTACTTAGCGAATGACTATTGATTGATCCAGTAATTATATTGCAATGGCGCTCTAAGAAAAAACTTGGAAAATGCAATTACACATACACATTTAAGTTTATTACAATAAAATGTTTCTGTTATAAAGAGTGGCCTATTCCTATATTGGATGAATCCATGGATGCTCTTAGGAGAGCAGCTCTAAAAGGACTGCTTCCGAATAAAGTTGGGGCAACATGTGACTTATGTTCTTAATGTAGCCAACCCTGCTATGGAGGCCATAATTCACTGAACCAGTAATTGGTATCTAAGTCAAAGGGGTTTATTTATGGATCATATTGAATGAGTTCTAGTATGGTTCAGAGTGAAAGCCTACCAATTTTGTACATTGTGAGTGGGAGTGAAAGAAGACAGATCCAATTTGAACCACTGTGGGTTTTGGTGTAGAGAAGGAGATAGAGGACCTTAGAGAAGGTGGATATTTTGAATTCTGGTTTTATGTCCAATGATGTTAAGCTATTGTCAAAATTCTCCATGAGGTTTGCTATACACTCCAGTTTTATAAGCACTGGGACTTACAGTCACAAATGATATAGACGGGGAGACAATATCCTCTCCTAATTTATGTTTCTTTTTCCACTCTCAATGACTCCCCTTAGCTCTTCCTTACATCATTAAAAAGCTCAACTAATGTGATTCTAAAAAATGTAACATATGTAACATTTTTAGAACATCAAACTGCTGTTTTTAAGAAAACAAACTCATTAACTATAATAGTAAGTATCTAAGTTACAAAATAGTTACCAAAATCCATGTTTTTTTGAGTTAAAGAAACAAATTCCACTTTAATGTAAAAAACCATTCCACAACACTCCTGCAGATGGTTAAGTAATGATTCAATTATCTAACACTATTTAACATTACACAAAAAATATGATCAAAGTTAATTGAACTATTTGGAGTCACATTCAGTAACTAAGACATATCCTTTACTGGGGTGTGTTTACAGCTATCAGATCACTTTCATGTCTATTTCCTTTTCTCATTTGATCTTGGCAGGCTCACCTACTTAGGATCACACATGTTGAAGGTAGAATCAGGATTTGGATCCAGGTCTTCTGATGCTAGCCTGAGTGTTCTATATTTTACAGGTGCCTTACTACTTCAGAGGAAAGACAATCAATTAGAACTTACTGTACAGTAAATAGAAAGTTGGTTTATTTTTATTTTAGTCAATCATTTTCTCCCTTATTTGTTAGAGGGAAGTTATTCTAGTAATAAAATAGAGTTATATAAACTAGAATATTTTAAATTCTAATTTTATTATTTATTTATCCTTTTCAAATATTAAGCCCAAATTAAACCATTAAGAAATAAGAAGGCCACATTTGATCAGAATTTTCTTCCTACATGATTGCCAATTACTTGTCATAATGAGCTACTTTTCTTCCAAAAACTGCCATTATTTCAATTTGATAAGAATTTGCTAACAGAGGAAAACTGGAGTAGGGAGAAAGCAAAATTATACTAATCCCTTACAGTTTAATGATAAACATTTAACTGGGTATTTACTAAGAAAAATAACAGTACATCTGGAGTATCACAGAGCACATGCTAATAAATTTATGATCTTCCAATCTTAATTATTTATCTCTTGAGACTGAGAAAATATCACTGGATGATAAATAGTCCATGGAAGTTTTCATATAGATCAATGGACAAGCTAACATAAAGAAAGAGCCACTATAATATCAAATATTATAAAAAACAGAGGACCCATAGTCTATCAAGTCATATCATATATCACTGAAAACCATTTGGAGATTTGCAGAAACTTCCAAATTGCATTTATTTCATCTAAAATGAATGACTATTTAAAACATCCACTTCCAGAATGCCTGGGTGGCTCAGTTGGTTAAGCACCTGCCTTCTTCGACCTGGGTCATGATCCCGGGGTCCTGGGTTGGAGTACCACATCAGGTTCCTTGCTCAGTGGGGAGCCTGCTTCTCCCTCTGCCTGCTGCTCCCCCTGCTTGTGCTCTCTCTCTCTGACAAATAAATAAAATCTTTAAAATATAAATAAAACATTCACTTTGTATGTTACTCATATAGCAATACAAATACAATTACTTTGCTTTCTTCCTTTATCAACTGGTTATATAGAACAGCTCAGAGAATGGTTGACTTCTTATCTAATGGTCAGATAGAAAGGGAACAAGAATTTCTCATCAACAAAAGCTTTTGGGAACTACTATGTAATCATATATAATATATATATATCATATATATGTGATATATTTACATATATTACAATATGTATCATATATATATCATATATATGTGATATATTTACATTTATCATATATATGATATATATATTTCACAG
Source organism: Mellivora capensis (assembly GCA_004024625.1). Lineage (NCBI taxonomy): Eukaryota > Metazoa > Chordata > Mammalia > Carnivora > Mustelidae > Mellivora > Mellivora capensis. The sequence goes on along the minus strand of PISX010004986.1, from coordinate 23,928 downwards.
GAACGAAAACTGTGTTTATAAGGTCCAAGGTCCAGGTTTGACTGGTATTTCAAATGAAAAAAAAGTAGAAAATAGAATTTTTAACATATTCTTAATAATGGGAAGTGAAATGCAGTTGTAATCATCTAATTCAAATTTGCACTGGTCACATTTCCAAAATGCCCTGACAAAAATAAGCAAGCAATATTTGCCTAAAACTAAACATATTTAAAGAATGTCTTTCAAAGTAATGAAAAAGATCATTAGTATTTGCAACATTATGTGGGGTAAGTAAAATGGTATAGTTCCTGTTACACTCACAACTGGAAAAGATGTCCAAGATTGCCACCTTCAGTGCAACTGAGGATAATGCATTTTGAAAACAAGATTAGCAAAAAGGAGATTAATAGTTGCCCAGTAGAGTTATCCCCACTAAAGAATTAACATTACTCTGAATTTTGATTGTGCAAGCAGAGGTAGTATGGCCTTTCAATACAGATCATATTATATTCTTCTTCCTTTTCATATCAGTATTCTATATGCATTCCATAAGAAATGATCCTCCTGAATAAAATATCTTAATTTAGAAATTCTCAGGGTCGACAATGTATGAAGAAATGTTTCCTCTCTGGACTACCCTTTCCTGGTGGTCCTTAATTTTCCTTCATCTTACTACTTCACTTTCTTCCTTCTTTTCCTACCAATGTTCCTAAAGTTCTCATGCTCATCGTCCCCAGAAGTATTTGTACATATGTGCAGGTGGGCAGTGCGGGGGGTGGGAGGGATGGTGATGACTGGAGGCTTGGAGGGGGACACACATGGATAGTCTCATAGAATACTAAAATGTTAATGCTTGATTAGTCATAATGTGCTAGTTTCCCCTGCATTATTTAAAAAAGGGACAAAATGATCAAGGCATAGATTTCTAGATTGGTTAATTAAAAATTGCTCTCCTAGATCAGAAAGCTCTCCCTTGCTTATGGATCTCCCTAGTCCAAGGGCCTCCTTACACCTCTGCAACTTCGCCGTGTATTTGGTCACACAGTCATAATACCAAACAGGTACACATTTAAAGTTACCATTCCAGATCAGGCCAGATTTCTTAATCTACATTTGGTTCTTCCACCATATTTTTAGAGACAGACAGACTGTAAAAGAAAGCATACTGACCAGTACTTAATGAGAAAGACTAATATAGTACCTGCTTCCTCGCATGAAACATATCTCCTGAGAAGACTACATGTCTCCTCCTGGCTTCAAAACATTTCAGGCCAAACATTTTAGGGTGCCCCCCTCAATTTCACGTTCCTTATTAAGAATGCCTTTCTCCAATTAAGAAATTGATTCCATTTACAATAGCACCAAAACCCATCAGATACTTAGGAATAAACCTAATGAGAGAGGTAAAGGATCTATACTCTAGAAATTACAGAACACTAATGAAAGAAATTGAGGAAGACACAAAGAGATGGAAAAACATTCCATAGTCATGGCTTGGAAGAATAAACATTGTGAAAATGCCTGTGCCACTCAGAGCAATCTACACTTTCAATGCAATCCCTATCAAAATACCAACAACATTTTTCACAGAGCTGGTACAAACAATCCTAAAATTTCTTTGGAACCAGAGAAGACCCCAAATTGCCAGGGGACTGTTGAGAAAGAAAACCAAAGCTGGGAGCATCACAATGCCTGATTCCAAGCTATATTACAAAGCTGTGATCATCAAGACAGCATGGTACTGGCACAAAAACAGACACATAGATCAATGAAAAAGAATAGAGAACCCAGAAATAAACCCTCAACTCTATGATCAACTAATCTTCAACAAATCAGGAAAGAATATTCAATGGAAAAAAGACAGTCTCTCCAATAAATAATTTAGTTCTGGGAAAATTGGACAGCCACATGAAGAAGAATGAAGCTGGACCATTCTTTTACACCATACACAAAGATAAACTCAAAATGGACGAAAGACCTAAAGGTGAAACAGGAATCCATCAAAATCCTAGAGGAAAACATAGTAACCTCTTTGACATTGCCCACAGTGACTTCCTTCAAGACATGTCTCTAAAGGCAAGGGAAACAAAAGCAAAAATGAACTTTTTGAACTTCATCAAAATAAAAAGCTTCTGCACAGCAAAGGAATGAGTCAGCAAAATTAAGAGGCAACTCATGGAAAGGGAGAAAATGTTTGCAAATGACACTATGGATAAAGGGCTGGTATCCAAGATCTATAAAGAACTTCTCAAACTCAACACCAAAAAACAAATACTCCAGTCAAGAATTGAGCAGAAGACATGAACAGGCACTTCTCCAAAGAAGACATACAAATGGTTAACAGACACATGAAAAAATGTTCATCATCACTAGCCATCAGGGAAATACAAATCAAAACCAAAATAAGATACCACCTTACACCGGTTAGAATGGCAAAAATTAATAGGACAGGAAACAAGTATTGATGAGAATGTGGAGAAAGGGAACACTCCTAAACTGTTGGTGGTAATGCAAGCTGATGCAGCCATTCTGAAAAACAGTATGGAGTTTCCTCAGGATGTTAAAAATAGAGCTACCCTATCACCCAGCAATTGCACTACTAGGTATTTACCCCAAAGATACAGATGTAGTGAAAAGGGCCACATGCCCCCCAATGTTCCTATCAGCAACGTCCACTATAGCCAAATTGTGGAAGGAGCTGAGACGCCTTTCAACAGATGAATGGATAAAGATGTGGTTCATATATACAATGGAATATTACTCAGCCATCAGAAAGGATGGATACCCACCATTTGCATTGATATGGATGGAACTGGAGGGAATTATGCTAAGTAAAATAAGTCAAGCAGAGAAAGACAATTATCATATGGTTTCACTCATATGTGGAAGATAAGGAATAGCAGAGGAAGAGGGGAAGGGAAGGAAAACTGAATGGGAAGAAATCAGAGAGGGAGACAAACCATGAAAGACTCTGGACTCTGGGAACCAAATTGAGGGTTAGAGGAGGGAGGGAGGGTGGGGGAATGGAGTAACCAGGTGATGGATATTATGGAGGGGACATGTGGTGAGGAGCACTGTTGTATGCAACCAATGAATCATTGAACACTACATCAAAAACCAATGATGTATATGTGGGCTAATTGAACATGTAAAAAAAAAAAAAAAAAAAAAGAATGCTCTTTTCCCTAGTCCTTATACCACATATAACAGGATCTAAGGAGGTGACATGGGCAATTCCCTTCATCTTCATGTTCTGGCTATCCTCTCTCAAATAATAGCTTGGTTCCTCCAGCCCTGCTTATAATAGGGTCTGTTTGTAGGATGTATGTTCTCTTTGCTCCTCATTGCCTATAGCAGAAAATTGTTTTCTTCATAAAAATAATCTCAACTCCTTTCAAGCACAGGCTGTCCGATTATACAAATTTAGAGATATTTAGTATAGCACCCTGTGTAAAAGGGCAGGTGGTCCTAGAGTCACACTTCCTATGTTTGTGAAGTTTCCGTTCCCTTGTACTTCAATTTCCTCAATAAAATGGGGATAATAGCATTTGCCTCATAGTTATTATGAGGCTTAAGTAAACTAGTCCATATTTAAGACTTAGACTAGTGCCTAGTGCATAGCAAGCGCTCCATTAATGTTGGTCATTATTGTCATCACCTACTGCTCAAGTGGGTTAATTTTACTGTGCAATCTGTCCATGCCTCTTTACTGTGTCTAGAATGTTTTTTTTACAATGTCTTTACCCATCCCCATCAAATACAGTCTCAAATGTAATTTTTCCCATGAAATATTTTTGTCAGATATAATTTCTATCTGCAAGTCAACTCCCAAGCTTTATATTCCACCTTAGTGATTATACATTGCATTAGCCCCCAATTAAAAGGTGAGCTACTCTTGTCTGGAATAGATTAGTCACTTTTGTGTTTTTGATACCATTCTTACATAAGGGACCTTGAAATAGCTGTTGGATTTAATTACAAATTTTATGATTTACTATATTAGTGGACCATATTAGAAGTCTGTAACTTACTGTCCCCAAATATTTTTAGGAACTCTCCTTTTTAGATCTTCAAAGCAAAAGTAACACTCCAATTTCCTTATCCATAAACAGAGAGACAATGCACAATACATGACAACTATAATCAAGACAATAGTTCCTGGGCAGGTAACGACAGTGGAACTTTTATTATATTAACTCTTCTGCAGACTGACAAACTTAAAAAGAAAAAAAAAAACTATTTAAAAGCACTGAAGAGCAAATAAAAGCAGGCAGGAACTGGATAGGATTTGATCATTGGAAGATCCCATTGGGTGAGATCCATGCTTATATGGTTTTTTCTGAGCCCAGGAAGCTGCAACATCACTGCCTTGAGGTATGAAAGGATGGTGTTTAGGGTGGCTAAAAATTAAGAAGGGAAATCCGGGAAAGGAGGGGAACATGGAGGAAGAAGCCCCAAACCAGTGTTTAAGTTGTTGGCTGAAATATAAGTGGGGGAAACTCCAAGAAGCCCAGTGAAAAGTAAAAACTGGATGTCTAACAGAGCAGAACTACAAGTTCAAGGTGATTGTCCAGTAGTTTAACTGCCTTCCATTACTATGAAAATAAAAGGAAGATTATATACTTATCTAAGCTAGTGACAGGCACTCATTGCAGATGCTTACAAATTTTATTCAGTTCTATTATTTTAAAACTAATAAAATGAAGGATTGGTGGGTGGGAGGCAAAGAAAAATGGCTAGTAGTACAGAGTCAATGAACCACTAGCATCCAGTTTAGAGAATATGTTAGATGCAATAAGTTATTATAAAACATGAATTTATTTACAAGCAAAATGAAACCATATCTGAACAAACTTCAAGTGTATCTTTTATTCTTATAAATAGATTTACTTAAAAATCAGTTTTAAGTGACATAAAACCACAATATAACTGTAGAAGTCAAATAAACATTTCCATTTTACAGCATGGTTATCTAACAAAATATAAAACTTAAAAGCATCTACAACATGTATAGGTTTTAAAAAAAGATTAAGCTTTTCCAGTCAAAATTTTTAAAAAAATTCCAAAATATGTCATGTTTGACAATTTGCTTCCAAATGGGAGTCTCTTTGGAGAAACTAAGTAATAATTTACAAACAACTATGCTCCTCCATTTGGTAGCTGGACTCATCTAATTAAAACAAAGGTCTTTATTTCAATGTAAATATGGCTAAGACTCCAGTCCTGAGGGTTTTCTTTTTTCCCCCTCCCTTAAGTTCTTCAGTACATACGTATTTCACTCTGAGATACCATCACCAAAACAGAAATGGAGGATAACATGGCAGATGGAAGATCTGCCTCTGGAATAGTCAAAATTAGTGTGGGCCTCATTGTCCTGACTTATAAAAACAGGGAGTATAACCACATTCCTCATGCTTTTCCTTCTAAAATGCTATTATTTGAAGGTGGACTTGATGCCCTTCACCCTTTCCTCCATCAACTGATAGCAGTTAATGTGGATTCTGGAGTCAGCCTGCTTTAGATGTAAACCTCAGCTCAGCCAGTTATTTTGTGATCTTGGGCAAAATATTTACTCTTCCTGTATGCAGTTTCTTCCTGTGCAGAGTGAAAATATTAAAAACAGTACTGATACCACGGGTTTGTTATGATTCATAAATATGGGTAAAGTACTTAAAACAGTGGCTAATTTAATGATATAGGAGTTTTCAAGTTTTTTACCATCATCATTCACTGGCTGTGGGCAAAGATCTCGTCTACACCACATGAAGTAAAGAACGCCATATGAGAAGACATATTAGGTCATATCACCCAAGACAGGATTACACAACACAAAAATGATTGTTTTTTACATTTACCTTAGCCTCATATAATTTAGAAAATATTGTGAATAACATTACAATAAATAGACATGGATGGCTATAAATTACTTTGTAGTTCAAAACTAAAACTATTAAAAAAGTTAACACAGATTAAGAAAGTTTTAGTACCAGAACACTCAGAAATGTAGTACAATATCACCACCTAGTGGATACTGCATTTAAAAACATTTTATAGATAGTGCTTGCCCTATTTATCTTGAGGAAAATCCTTTTCAAATAGAAGCACATTCTCTTCACTAATGTAAATGGGATTTAAAAAAATAGAAAACAAATTTAAACTACATTAGCAGTACGCTTAAACACTATAGCTAAAAATACGTCCTACTAAGTTGTATATCTCAAATTTATTTCCAAACAAGGTAGAGTTAAAAGTACAATTTGTGTTCAGAAATTTAAAATATATTAAAGACAGCATGCAATCTACCAGAAATACTTCACCATGAGTCACTCATTAATGCAAAAAATATCAGTTGTAACAAACTTAGTGAATTTCAAATCACTGGGTTGTCAGAGATCTTAAAAAAACATTTTAACTCTACTTACTACCTGAATCTCTTCTGAAGCATTCCTGATAAACAGAAATCTTGTCAATGAGTGGAGAAACTAACTTTTTCTGGATCCATTCCGAGACAGAGACTAAACAATTACAAAATGTACTTTTTTTTATCAGCTGAAATCTGTTGGCCCTTGATATAAACTTCAGGGAATAAAGACCAGTCCAATCCTTCTTCCAAATAATTACTCTTCAATTATAAGAGCTTATCAAATTGTAGGATCTAGAGGCACCTGGGTGGCTCAGTTGGTTAAGCGACTGCCTTCGGCTCAGGTCATGATCCTGGAGTCCTGGGATCGAGTCCCGCATTGAGCTCCCTGCTCGGCAGGGAGTCTGCTTCTCCCTCTGACCCTCTCCCCTCTCATGCTCTCTCTCTCTCTCCTCTCTCAAGTAAATAAATGAAATCTTTAAAAAAAAAAATTGTAGGATCTATATTTCTCCAAGTTAAACATCCTATAGTTTTAAAAGTCCTTTCTATTATAACTATCTGTCCATGTTCCTTTAAACAGCTGCTAGCATTTAAAAAAATGACTACATACAAAAAACAATAGGTCATGAATTTTCTGGCTAATGCAGAGTAAAGACAGATTATCACCTCTCTCTGTATTTTACTTCTCCTAATGAAAAATTTTCTCACTGAGGCAGAGTCTCAGTTAAAAGGCTTGGGGGGAGGGGCACGTGGGTGGCTCAGTCCCTAAGCAGCTGCCTTCAGATCAGGTCATGATCCCAGGGTCCTGGGATTGAGTCCAGCATCTGGGCTCCCTGCTCAGAGGGAGGCTTGCTTCTCCCTCTCCCATTCCCCATGCCTGTGTTCCCTCTCTTGCTGAGTCTCTCTGTCAAATAAATAAACAAAATCTTAAAAAACAAACAAACAAAAAACCCTCACAGGGTTGGGAGTCAAGCCAATCCACGTTCTTAAGTGACAGCGCTGACTTTGGCCAACTTGCCTGATCTGCCTTAACTTTAGTTTCTCCAGCAGTGAAAGACAAATCAGTATCTGCTTCATATAAATATAAGTTGGATCAAATGAGACAATGTTTACAAAACAGCTAGTACAATGCCTAGAACATTGTAGGTGCTCAATAAATGACAGCAATTATTAGTTACCATTAGTTTTCTTCCCTCTCTTCCTAATTTTGTATGTCCCCTCAACCCCAATGGTTCAACTGAACTGAATCATGGTAAAGTTCCAGTCTTTGTGAAAAATATCAATACAAAGCTCAATATTTATCTCCTCAGAAAAATGCCATATCTCTTTTTGTCTGATGGTGATGCACTGGGCTCGAATTTAATTAACATTGAATTCATCAAATGCCCAATTTTTAACAAGAAGATATAATGATATTATTGGATTTCTTTACCGTGGCAACACTTCTTACCCTAGGAATAATTTCCAAATGTTAAAGAATTTAGTGTTAGATTCATCGGTAAGTGTTAAAAAATATATCATCTATCCATTGTTATTATAATTTTCTCAGCTATACAAGTTTTAATATATTGGAAATGTTTGTCATATTGTCCACATTTAAATACATCAAAAAATACCCTAAATAAAAAGCGACAGTTATCCCTAAAATACTAAAATGCAGCCTAACAAAAATAACACAAATTATTCATAAATGGTTGAAATCTCTTTTCCCTTAAGAGTTTAATAAGCATCAAAGTTTTACTATTATATTTTAATGGTTGAAAGTTACTTATTTTTCTTATTTTAAATAAACAGCAACAATTTTGAAATCACATCCCATTATAATAACATATAACATATTTACAAGTAGATACATGTATAAGTCTTAAACACTACAATAAATAAAAAAAGTTAAAACTAGGTCAGAAAATTTAGGCAGAAAAAAGTTTAGGATGGCTTTCATTAAGAAGCATGTGATTTATTTCCTAAAATTAGCTTATGGTTATATAGTATGATTTTTCTAAGACATTCACTTCATCCTATACTAAAAACTTCATTCAGTATAACATTTATTTAACATTTACTATATATTTATGAACTTTATGGATATATGGCGGGGGCTGAATTATTTCTGAAATATGACTAGACATATGTCAGGCTAGAATAACCAGAGTCATGACAAATACTGTTCTCATTTGAAATGAGGACAAAATATTAAATCACTTGGTTTATTAAATCTAAAGCCACAAATACAGAAATCCTAACTTTCACGTTAAATGCTTTTTCTACAGGCCCATGGTTCCTAAGTCATATTTAAATTTCCATTCAAAAAAGCTTTCTCATATTATTTGCATGATACTTCTTGTTTCACTTAAGAAAATTCTAATTGCCTCAAAGATAATAAATGCTCTCAACCTAATCAACATGAATTCATTTTTCATATCAGTATTTTACTTAAATGTTTATCTAAAATAACTGTCCACTATTTAGGGAGACTAATAATGAGGATCTCTTTTCTTTTCCTCTCCTATCTTCAGCAATTATCAAGAAAAAAATAAAAATGTCAAGCATAGTGGTAGTTAAATTCAAACTAGGAATATACTACATTTAGCTACTTATCTATTAGAAATAAACTATATTAAAGCTACTTAAATTAATGTACTTCATGACAAACTAAGTATATTCCAGAAATAACTTTAAGAAGAGGAGGAACAGGTCAGACAGCTAACACAATTTATCTTACCAAAATGACATTCTATGTGTAGTAAGCTCAGGAACAATCATATTTCCAAATAATTTTAAAACATAGATACATTAAAAAGATCCCTAGGTATCCACTAAAAGAAAACATAAATATGTGAGGAAACACACAGCACACTGCAAGCTTACTAACACCATAGAAAGGAAATACTTTTTATCTATGGAATTTCATGTAAGGTAGAAAAAGTTCAAAAAGATTACAAGGCTTAAAAATGTATGGACTAAATCTTTCTATGACATTCTTTAAAATAATCCTACTTAAAGATTTCAACAATAATTGCATGGCTCCACAGCCTGTCCAACTTATCAGTACTTTTCTTAAAATAATCATCTCTTAATCAAGAAATTACATTTAATTTCTTAAAAATTCATGTCAAAAATATGTATTCAATAATTCTTGAAAAATATTCAAAACACAAATGCAACTTAGGATGTTTCTAAAAGCTACACTCCACAGCACCTTTTAATTCACAGTTTTCTTTTTTAAAATGTTAAGTACTGTATTTTATATACTTTATAGAAAACAAGGAAGGTTAACCTGTTTCTCTCTGAGTGTGGATTTCCTCCAAACAATCTCTTAAAATACCAGGAATTTAACACTTACAAATGAACTGGAACAGTGATTCCCCCAATCTATGGAGTGGAATGGTTTCCTCATGTTTGTCAGAATGGATTAGAGGGAAAGTTTTTGCGTCTCAGAAATATTCCTAATCACGAAAGCCTTGCATTAATAATAACAGATAAGGAAATTATTTATTTTGATGTCCTGGAACTCAGATCTTCATTATAATAATTTCTTTGTGTTTTCTTATCTAATTACCAAAAAACAAAATGAGTAAAGACATCTGTCAACAATCACTGTTACAATCACAGTCAATCTACTTTCTAAGTACTGAACAGAATACAAGACTGCCCTGTACTTATTATGCACAATCCAACATTGAGACAAAGTAATTTTTTCAGTTATTTTTAAGTTTACAAATGTAAAGTGAGATTAAAAAATAAATTGTATTCACAGTTCTATGTATGCATGTCAAAATTAACATGTCCAAATAATACTTTTCTGTAATGGAATGACAACCCAATGAATGTACAAGAAATAGTAGACACAGAAGCCAAAGACTCACCAAAAAATCCTATCTAAGAGGTAGCTCCCTAACCTACAAAATAAGATTAGATCAAATGATTTCTAAACTTCCTTTCAATTCTAGCTATTTTGGATAATGGAATCAATACCAATTACCTTTTCTTTTATAATTACGTCATCTCAGAATTACCTTTCAGTAAAGACATAATTTAAAATATCTCAGCAAAGAAATTATTTCCTACTAATTTTATGAGGTCTATCCTAAAATATACTTTGGTAACTTCAGTGGGTGAAAAGTATCCCACAAAAAAGATGTTTACTTGGAACCTGTAAATGTGCCCTTGTTTGGTAAAAGGGTCTTTGTAGATTTAATTAAAGATCTCAACATGAGACCATCCTGGATTAGAGTAAACCCTAACCAATGACATATCTTTATAAGAGAAAGACCATGTGGAGACAGAGGCAGAGATTGGAGTGCTGCATCTGTAAGCCAAGGAACAGCAAGAACTGCATGCTAGATTCTCCCTCAGAGCCTCCAGAAATAACCAGCCCTGACAACACCTTAATTTTAGACTTCCAGCCTGAAGAGCTATGAGAGACATTTTTTTTAAGCTACCAAGTTTGTAGTTATTGGCTACGGCAGCCATAAGAAACTATATAGTAATGTATTTTAGAAAGAAAATCCCTTTTAAAGGTTACTATCATCAACACATTTTACCTTTGTCCATCATACATTGCATACTAAGAATTAGTGAAAGGGAGGCATGGCTGGCTCAGTCAATAGTGTGCCACTCTTGATCTTGGGGTCATGAGTTCGAGCCCCACATTGGGTGTAGAGATTACTTTAATACATATTTTAAAAAAAAATTAGTGGGGTGCCTGGGAGGCTCAGTGGGGTAAGCACCTAATTCTTGATTTCAGTTCAGGTCTCAGGGTTGTGAGACTAAGCCCCGCATCGAGCTCTGCACTGGGCATGGAGTCTGCTTAAGATTCTCTCTCTCCTTCTCTTTCTGCCCTCCCTTCCCTGCATTCCTCCTCCAGCCACTCATATGTGCATGCACTCTCTCTCTCAAAAAATAAATAAATAAATAAATAAAACAAAAGTAAAGAATTAGTGAAAGGGCTTGAACATTTCTAGACTTTTTAACAAAAATCAACAACTTAATTACAAGATAAACCTAGATGAGCTTCTAATTTATAACATTATCTATGTGAGTCTATTTTGCCTTATGATTAAAATTATATTTACTGAAATGTTAAGTAACCTTTCAATCAAGAATATTACCTGATCATTTGTAAATTTTTTCAAATACTTTGCCTGCTATTGCTTTCCGAAGAGAATTAATAAATAAGTTTCAGTACTATAAAGCTCAGTTTTCTGAAACTAATACTTACAAATTTTTTTCAAACTTTTAGAGTGGCCAGCAGTACCAAAGGGATATCATGAAGTAACTGTAAACAATTTCATTTTGCATTATTTAGGCTTATGGAGCAGGTCTTAAACTCTTCTCAGTTCTTTACTACTTCCTTGGATTTATTATATATGTTTAAAACACATATATCTGATGTTTAAAACACAAAAAATCTGATGTGATCTGTGGACCACTACTGTCCCCAAAAGAAAGTCCATTATTTTTACCTGTTCAGTTATTCATTGTGGAGATAGTCTAAATAAGTCTATTTTTAGAATTCAATATATCTCCGATGTTACCACATAAACCTCTGAATGTCCTGACTATTTGGCCACTGGAAAGTCTTGTTCAGGAAGACATAAAAAGTTAGGAAATTAACAAATACATAGCAACCCAGTTCACAAACAAGCCTAGATATAGGTGGCAGAGGTATGTTAAGCCTATAAATAATATAAGGTAAAATGAAGTAACGAAATTCTAGCAGTTTCTGAGGTACTGTAACAGTAAACAAGCATATGAAAAACATTAAGTTCCAGAAAACTGACTTTGATTTCAATGAGTCAGCTATACTCCAACCAGCAAATATATATATTGGAACTAACAAGTATTTCACAATCTCATATCTTTGAAAAATTCTTTTCCATACATAGAATGTATAATGTCTATTATCTGCGAGCAAGTATTTATGAGCATAAGTGAATTTCCAAACTAAAAATAGAGAGACTAAAGTAATCACAAAAAACTGAATTCTACGTTTCCAAACTAAGCTAAGAAAAGCCCTAATTTTGCTAGGAGACAGTAGGTGAGGAAACGAAAAAAAGAGAGTAAAAGAGAAAAAGTAAAAGAGTTGAGGAAAATGTAGACAGGCTTCATGACTACTTCGATCACCAATAACGATCCCACCATTAACAACTACAAAAACACAAAACAGAAACATTAGAAGGATGTAGGGCCAAGTCAAAAGGAAAAGCATACTCAAGTTCTTAAAGGACATGGAATAAGCCAAAAGAAACTGAAAAATTTTCCTGAATTCTGAAAATGGTCCTTTAATAGGGGGAAGCCTCTCCTCCTTTTTCTTTTGTAGCTCAGTTTTCCAAGCTTCAGTTAATTTTTGTGCAATGACGTTTCCCGCGCAGAAGACAGCCCAGATGATATTAGTTTGACGAAACATGAAGCCACAAAATCCAAGCAAAGCTGAGGTTTTATGATTTCCATAGAGACACATCAAATAGGCAAAAAGAGTAAAAAACATGGATCCTGCTTCTGTATAATAAAGAAAGTTAAAAAAATAGAGTGTGGGAAATACTGCTAATGTTAATGTTGACAAGATTCTCTGGACACTTGAGGCAGCCTAAGGGGAAGAGAAAACACATGTAAAATTATTTTCACGATAAATACGCCATTTCTGCTGAGCTAACACAGAGATTAATTTAAAAAAAAACTATCTGAATCTTAAGTAAAATTATTCAATATTAACCTTATTTTTAGTTTTGCAAAAACACAATATACATTTGTAAGGACGCTTTCTGGTAACTTTTAGTTATAGCAAGAGGTTTGGAAGTCATGAAGACAATATATGTGTATGGCAAAGCTTCTATGTCCTGAAATACTTTGAGTCATTCAGCAAATAGTTAAGGAGTTACTGTATGGAAGACACTGAACTAACTACTATAAGGAACATGCTGATGAATGGGACATGGGCCACATGGTTTCATTTCCCTGAATTTTAATTCGTAGTGCCTCCAATGAGCATTTGTTTAGCTATCATCATCAATTTCTTTTAAAGATACCCCCTTCTAAACTCTACAGTTGAGAGGCTGTAAATACGCATATAGCATTTATACTACTATACCCAATGATCTTATTGTTTCATGATGAACTTTCACGGTTTTTCCTGAAAATAGTGGGCCCGGTCGGAAGCTAAATACTTTTAAATTTTTTAATTTTAAAAAAATCTTGGTGTTTTTCACAGACTATTTCCCATTTTGAAAGCATTCTTATCTTCTGAAATTTTATTCTCCACTTGATTTAAATCACCAATCAGACCATGCCATTTTCTTGGTTAAAAATAAAGGCTGTTGGGGCACCTGGGTGGCTCAGTGAATTGGGCCTCTGCCTTCGGCTCAGGTCATGATCTCAGGGTCTTGGGAACGAGCCTCGCATCAGGCTCTCTGCTCAGCTGGGAGCCTGCTTCCCCCTCTCTCTCTGCCTGCCTCTCTGTCTGCTTGTGATCTCTCTGTCAAATAAATAAAATCTTTAAAAAAATAAAAAAATAAAGGCTGTTCACCACTTACTGGATAACGTTCAAATCCTTTCTGTGACATATAAAGACATTCATGACTTCACCCCTATTTACTTGTCCAGCCTCACGTCCTTATACTTTATAATCTAGTTATTCCAAAAAGCAATCCTCTCTGCATCTTGTTGCTCAACTCCTCTCTACCTTTGTTTATGCTTTTTCTACTGTCAGGTTTCATTCCCCATCTTACAGTCCTGTCTGTTCATCAAGATTCAGCTCAGGTACCATCTTTTCTGTGAAGTCTTACCCAATGCCACCCATACATCTTCCTGCCAGTCAGCCTGCAAAATAAGTGCTCCTCTACTCCTCTACTCCTTCTGTGTCCTCATAGCATCTTTTACCTATCTCCCTCTCACAATTTACACAACTGATATCATTTAAGCTAAAAATTATTATAATTATTATTTATTGAGTCCTTACTATTCTATCAGGCATTGTTCTAAACACCTTCCACTTATTAAGCTCCTATAGACCTTACAACCCTGTGATGCAGATTTTATATTATTCCCATTTAATAGATGAAGACATGGCATCACTAGGGGTAACCTGCTGAAAGTAACACAAATTGTAAATGGACAGAATTCAAAGTCAGGCAATCCACCTGACCACCAAAATTCCACCTCAAATCCACCTCAAAATTCCCGAGGTAAATGTAGGTATTCCTCTGTTTTCCCTAGTGAAGACAGAAGTTTGGTAAGAACAACAACAACAAAACCTTATTTATTTCTGTGGTCTTAGTGCATAGCACACATAACAAGCACAATAAAGATTTACTGAACTCATCTGATTCACAAATATTTATTTCAGGTTTTATAATAAATAAGTTACTCAAATATTTAAATACAAATTTCTTCCAAAACAGGGGTAGGGGGATTGCTTTTTAGCTTAACAAAATATTAACACAATGAGTAGAAGATACTTTTCACCAAATCTCATAAAACCAATTTATCAAAATGGTGAACCTGACTACACATAAACTTGTAATAAATTATTTTGGAAACATACCTTGTGTCTGGGTTGTACCTTGCGGAAAAGCAAATACAGCAAATAGAAGTTGCCTACGCTGAAGAGAAGATTAACAAATCTGAGCATTCCAATGGAGCAGACAACATGTTCTGACCATCCGAAGATCCAGCTGGCAGGTTTGACCACTCCAACTGACAGCAGGTATAAGCCAGGTAACGTAGTAATCATGGGATCCCACTTAAAAAAGGAAAGGCCAACAATGAAGCAAGAGCAAGATGAAACACTGACAGGACCAACACAAGGAGGTCAAGCTCAAAGCCATCTCTACCAACAATCAGACAGTGTGAGAAGTTATTCTGTGACACAGTGGTTAACTCAGACCTCAGCAGATCAAATGTCTCCTCTAAAGAAAAGCTGTGCTTCCATTTTGCCTCTGCACCCGTTTTGTGCGGAGGTATCTGTAATCAGTAGGCAGCAATAACTTAAAGTCAGCTTCCATTTCCAAGACCTACCCTTCAGACACCCTGAAGAGTATTCTGGTGACTTCCACGTGTTCCAGTTTTGAAGTGTGGAAACATTGGCTGGGACTCTTAAGGTTTTGGAGAAAAAGAAGCATCTAAAGAGATCAAACCACACGCTCTATAATGATAGCTAATGTGTACTGAGCCAAGAATTGCGCTAAATCCTCTGTATTTTATCCTGCAAAATGTCCTATGGTAGATCCTGCTATAACTGTCTTTCTCAGATGAGTAACCTGAAACTTAAAAAATGTCCAAGGTCAGGTAACTGGTGAATTACAGCACAAAGATTTACAGTCAGGTCTTTAACCACAGACTTTATATTTTTAGCCATAATTCTATATTGCTTTCCCAGAAAAGTAAGGATAATACATCTACTTTATTTCTCTCTATATTTACGTAGCCAATCATATATTCAAACATGATGCCATTTCGCTGGGTGCCACTTTACCTAGTTAACAGAAGGTTCCAAAAACACCAAGGATGTAATTAACGGAACTTGACAATTCTTGGTGGCTGAAGATTCCGCCCACCTCCCACGGGATCCCATACTACCCACTCCCTACGGTACCACAGAGCGAAGCTCTGGACAAGTGAACTAAAGCGAAGTTTTCCGTCATTTCCAAGGGGCAGCCCACTGCCTCCGATCTAGGGATTGGGAGAGCTACGAAGAGGGAAACGAATCTCGCGTCTGGGTTGCACCCTGCGGTAAAGCAAATACATCAGTTCATCCCCCAAAACACCACTTCCTAGGACACAGATCTTCTCCTGTTGACTTACTAAACAAATACTTCACAGACCTCAGGGGCAGGAACAAGAGATTACCCAGTTCCTTTCATATTCCGAAGCTGGAAGGGTAGGTGAAGGGACCAAAGGGATAAGGGTGGAAGAAAGTAGTGGGGGTGGGGGGGGGTCGGGCCTCTCCGGCCTCTCCTAGGGTGGGGACAGGTTGGGGACCCCACCTGCGAGAGGGAGAAATGGCCCTCACAGTAGCGCTGCGCCTGCGGTAGGTGGAAGATCTCGTCCATGTAGGGCTCTCGCAGCGCCCGGCTGAAGGCGGAGAAGAGGAGACAGGACACTAAAAAGGTGCAGCTCAGGGCAGCCGAAAAGTAGTAACCCTCGAGCTGCGCCATTCCTGCCCCCATAGCCACTGCCCAAGAACCGAGTCCTGGAAAATCTGTTCCGGGCTCTCGAGCCTGGGAACTCGAGCTTGAAACTCGGGCTCGAAATGGGCGCGCAAGGCGGGACTGGCCGGACAGGACTGAGCACAGCCGGAAAGCAAAGGACGCTGGGAGAGCGCGGACCCTGAGCTTCCGGAGAGATCCGGTCACTGTTTCCGGAGTGACGAGTTTAGGTAACGGACCGGGCTGTTGGCCTGTCAATCACGCTGCGCAGGGCTCACTGGAGTGGTCAGAGCCACCAGAAGGGGCGGATCTCGGAGTCCCCGGGCGCCGCAGATTCCCGGCTTGACGCTTTGAAACGAAAGCTGCCGCGGTTTAGCCCCTAAATTGCATTTGGCTTTTTTCTTGCTCACTCCCATTCCTTACCAGGAGATGGCGCTGCTCCCCTACGTTTGCAATCCCCAGCCCCTGAAAATTTGCACGTTCTCCCCCAATTTTTCTATCATATGATCTGAACTGAAACCTGTGATTTCACCAACTGTGGAGAATGGGAGGGGAGGGTTGGTTATGGAAGCTAAAATTAAGACTTTCAGATTAAAACTTGGAGGTCCAAGAGACCCTTCGCTGTTGAATGAAATTAATCAATTAGAGGATTTGGGGGGTTAAAGAGTCCTCTTTCAGAATGTGGCTTCTGTTGAAGGGGATTTAGTTAAATCGGCCATAGTGTACGCTGATAACCAGATTGCAGTCCTCTGTAGGAGTGGGGGAAAGCAATTATTTTAGGATTTTAGATAAGCCTTTCCTGTGCCTGCAAGTTTGATTGTTCCTGTTAATATCTCTATCGCAGTATTTTATACTAAATAACAAGCATTGGCAGTTTGTATCACTTATATGTGAAGTTCCACTGTTAGGAGTTAGTTGGATAGGTAGTCAGGACCATGGTTCCCAACAAGAAAATATGGAATTAGGACAGCTAAAATAAAACAGCATTGACATCCCGTTTTGCAGTTTGGACAGGACTGCACTAACATTTTGCTTTGCAGCCTTTGTAGAAATGGCTTCTGCAAAACATGCTAAAATAAGACAATTAGGGCGCCTGGGTGGCTGGGTGGGTTAAGCCTCTGCCTTTGCCTCAGGTCATGATCTCAGGGTCCTGGGATGGAGCCCCACATGGGGCTCTTGCCTCAGCAGGGAGCCTGCTTCCCCTTCTCTCTCTGCCTGCCTCTTATGTCTACTTGTGATCTCTCTCTGTCAAATAAATAAATAAAATCCTAAAAAAAAAAAAAAAAAGACAACCACAAAGCATTTGTTGATATCACAGGCAAGGGGCAGTTTAGACATATAAGGCTCCAGATGTCAGAAAATAAAAAAGAAAGAAAAAAAAGACCATTAGCACAGAGACATTAATCTAATAGGTAGACAGATATGTGACCAAAGCCCTGATTGGCACAACCAGCACACACTGATTGCTTAAGATAGTTCAGCAAAAGAGCTCATAAAACCCCCTAAACATAGAAACCCTGAAGGCAACTCTCTCAGTACCCCCTCCCTCTCCTGGAGCTTTGTACTTTTGATCACTACACTTTACTTTGCTGCCCACCACTCTTCCACTGGTCTACCTCTTCATTCTTTGAAGAGGCATGACCAAGAACCTGGGCACTGAGGAGACAAAAATCCTGTAACACTGCAAATTAAATTAAAATTGGTGGGCTTAAATTGGTGGGCTGTTACAGGCTGTGTAGATTTCACATATTTCTTGTATTAGGATTTAGGGGCAGGAGGTGAGAGAGAGTTTTTGAAGAATGCTTAAAATAATTTATATCTTATAATTTTGCCTTGAGCATAGTTGCAAAGTCAGGCAAAGGGCACCTGGTTGGCTCAATTAAGCATCTGCCTTGAGCTTAGGTCATAATCCCAGGATCCTGGGATCTAGTCCCCAGTTGGGCTCCCTGCTTAGAGGGGAGTCTGTTTCTACCTCTTCCTCTCCCTCTGCCACTCCCCTATGATGGTGCAATCTCTCTCTCTCTCTCAAATAATTAAAATCTTTTTTTTTTAAAGGCAAAAAAACGGGCAATTTTCTGTTGGGGTTCTAAACAGTGTGCACAAGAAATAAACATTTGTTGATTTTAGCCATTCAGATTTTGCATTTATTACTGCCATAAACCTTAGCCCATCCTGATCAATTCTGACATTCTTAATGTGATGAACTCACTTAGAACTGCATGTATGAACTCTGTGGAACACTCATTCCCAAATAGTGAGTTTCCCTAAAGATTGTAATTCTAATAATTGAGAAATTTGTTTAAGGACCATCTTACTTTGAAGTGATAGTCCAAATACCATTCTTTTTCTTACTGAATGCTTTTCACTTGCTGCTGAATGGAAACCCTGACCACTTGATAGTCATAATTATTCATGAGATGGCTGACTCAGTTCCAGGTGACAGTTCTAGCTACAGCAGGATACTGGACCTTGGGCCAAGATTAGAGATGATGACGTTCAAAAAGCAACTTGAGCTTTCTTTTTTATTATCTTATTTTATTTAAATTCAATTAATTAACATATAGTGTATCATTAGTTTCAGAGGTAGAGTTCAGTGATTCATCAGTTACTTGTAACACCCCATGCTCATTACACAGTGTGTCCTCCTTAATGCCCATCACCCAGTTACCCCATCCCCCAACCCACCTCCCCTCCAGCAACCCTCAGTTTGTTTCCTGTCATTAAGAGTCTCATAGGGTTTGTCTCCCTCTCTGATTTTATCTTATCTTATTTTTCCCTCCATTCCCCTACGATCCTTTGTTTCATTTCTTAAATTCTACACATAACTGACACCATATGTTAATTGTCTTTCTCTGACTTATTTCACTTGGCATAATACCCTCTATGTTGTTGCAAATGGTTATTAGCCAGTATTGTAACTCTTTACTGAACATATCTCGACGGTATGATGTAAGGTGACCAATCTTCTTGGTGTGTTGAAGACTTTCCAGCGGCAGCCTTGCAAGTTCCAGGAAATCCTTCAGTTCCAGACAAGCAGAGATGGTTGGTCAGATGGAAAGTTATACCGTACGAACCAAAGCGAACCTTCCTACCTATCCTGTATAACAGTGGTTCTCTGGACCAGTAGCAGCATTAGCATCACCCAGGAACCTGTAAGAAATGCAAGTTATTAACCAATGCTTGAGACTTACTGAAACAGAAACTGGGGGGGTCTAGCCAAGGGATCTGTGCCTTAAACTTTCTTTTTAAAAATCAATTATTATTTTCTTAAATTTTCAGGTCAACCTGATGTATGTCTAAGTTTAAGAATACTGCAATTCTCTACATCACCTTTGCTCTTCTGGTCACTTGTGCTGCTTTGTCACCTCTCTAGGACCTTTTCTTTGTATTTTTTCACCTTTTTTTTTTGTTTGTTTGTTTGTTTTTGTTTTCCTCAAGGAGAGGAATTTAGCTTATCCAATTCTTCATCTCCAGGTTTTACCCTACTGAAAAACACAAAGTTGATCCCCAAACAACATAGAGATTTCTTCCTCCTCAGCAGATGGAGAGGAGAATTTAAATAGTTACAATTTAATATTTTTCTATTACATAAAGTCATACTCAAATACTATCTAATTTTTCTTTTTAAAAAATCTCTATGTAAAGAGGAACTGTTCTTTTTGGAACAATGAGTATCTGAATAGTCCCATAGCTATTGCTGCCAGTTAAATGAGAAACATTCCAGGGAAAAGAAACTTCACAAAGACTTTTGCCCTTACACTATACAAAAGTTAAAGAAACCATAAATCGATTATTAAATGGATTAAGCTATTATAATGATGAAATCACAGTACCATTAAATCAACCAAAGTGAGAAAGTTTAAAGGAAGACAGTAACAATTTATAATTTTACATTTTTAATAAACACAGTCCTAGGACCTTACGAATTTAAAAATTTCAGAGTTTGGGCTGAGATTTATAATACAGATGTTATTACTGAGAAGACATGCATCCAAGTTAATGTGAAATATTGAAGAGGGTTTCTGGGGCACCTGGTTGGCTCAGTTGGTGGAACGTATGACTCTTGATCTCAGAGTTGTATGTTCGAGGCCCACATTGGGTGTGGAGATAGCTTAAAAATAAAACCTTTTTTTTTTTTTTTAAGGTTTTATTTATTTGAGAGGAAGAGAGAATGAATGAAGGAGAGGGCATGGGGGGGAAGGGTCAGAGGGAGAAGCAGACTCCCTGCTGAGCAGGGAGCCTGATGCTGGACTGGATGCTGGAGTCTGTCCTGGGATTCCAGGATCATGACCTGAGCAAAAGGCATCTGCTTAACCAACTGAGCCACCCACGCACCCCTAAAAATAAAATCTTAAAAAAATAAGAAAAATAAAGGGGCGATCCTGGAGCATTTTTTTAAAAAGGAAGTATTGAGGGTTTCAGTTTGTGTATTTCCCTTTTGGTTTTAGAGGCAGAGCTAGAAGACATGGGAGCACTCTTACACTGATCATTTGGTGCCCTGCACCAATTGAAAGTTTGGCATACATTGAAAATATTGTTCTATAATTATTTGTATGGTATTAGTGTAGTGAGAACAGAGATAACCTGAATTTTCATTAATGAAATGTAAAGGCAGAAACCCTCACTTAGGCTTTATTTTCACTGCACAAAGGAGAGATGTTGTAGGAAAGTTCCTGGTCTCTGGTCTGCCTTCTTTTCAGTTTCCTTTTGTTCTTGTTTTTTCTTTGTTTGTTTTGTTTTGTTTTTTGTTTTGTATTGATTTTCTGAATGAGCCAACACATCATATTAAAAGAATTACAATTATTTAATACAATAAAATGAAATAGGACATTGTTTATTACTGTTTCAAAGCTCCAGTTTCTGTAACTGTCAGGTTTTGATGACCAATGACATATCTATGCAAAAATGGTTGAAATATATCCGTGTACTAAAGAAGTGGTTTTTCAAAAACTTATTTCCACTAGAGGGTGCCGATAGCTTCAGCAGAATCAGAACCATCTTATTACCTTTCCCAGACTGATTCCAGTAGCATTTTAGCTGTGTTTATTGATCAGCACTTAAAATCTGCCTAACAGGACAGCCACCCAGCTTGGCTGTTTATAGTTTGTGGTTTTTTTTTTAATTTTTTTTAAATAAACATATAATGTATTTTTATCCCCAGGGGTACAGGTCTGTGAATCACCAGGTTTACACACTTCACAGCACTCACCATAGCACATACCCTCCCCAATGTCCATAACCCCACCACCCTCTCCCTACCCCCCTACCCCCGGCAACCCTCAGTTTGTTTTGTGAGATTAAGAGTCACTTATGGTTTGTCTCCCTCCCGATCCCATCTTGTTTCATTTATTCTTTTCCTACCCCCAAAACCCCCCATGTTGCATCTCCACTTCCTCATATCAAGGAGATCATATGATAGTTGTCTTTCTCCAACTGACTTATTTCACTAAGCATGATACCCTCTAGTTCCATCCACGTCATTGCAAATGGCAAGATTTCAATTCTTTTGATGGCTGCATAGTATTCCATTGTATATATACCCCACATCTTCTTTATCCATTCATCTGTTGATGGATATCTAGGTTCTTTCCATAGTTTGGCTATTGTGGACATTGCTGCTATAAACATTTGGGTGCACGTGCCCCTTCGGATCTCTACATTTGTATCTTTAGGGTAAATACCCAGTAGTGCAATTGCTGGGTCATAGGGTAGTTCTACTTTCAACTTTTTGAGGAACCTCCATACTGTTTTCCAGAGTGGTTGCACCAGCTTGCATTTCCACCAACAGTGTAGGAGGATTCTCCTTTCTCTGCATCCTCGCCAGCATCTGTCATTTCCTGACTTGTTAATTTTAGCCATTCTGACTGGTGTGAGGTGATATCTCATTGTGGTTTTGATTTGTGTTTCCCCGAGTAATGTGGAGCACTTTTTCATGTGTCTGTTGGCCATCTGGATGTCTTCTTTGCAGAAATGTCTGTTCATGTCCTCTGCCCATTTCTTGATTGGATTATTTGTTCTTTGGGTGTTGAGTTTGATAAGTTCTTTATAGATTTTGGACACTAGCCCTTTATCTGATATGTGGTTTGCAAATATCTTCTCCCGTTCTGTCAGTTGTTTTTTGGTTTTGTTAACTGTTTCCTTTGCTGTGCAAAAGCTTTTGATCTTGATGAAATCCCAATAGTTCATTTTTGCCCTTGTTTCCCTTGCCCTTGGCGATGTTCCTAGGAAGAAGTTGCTGCAGTTGAGGTCGAAGAGGTTGCTGCCTGTGTTCTCCTCAAGGATTTTGATGGATTCCTTTCTCACATTGAGGTCCTTCATCCATTTTGAGTCTATTTTCATATGTGGTGTAAGGAAATGGTCCAATTTCATTTTTCTGCATGTGGCTGTCCAATTTTCCCAACACCATTTATTGAAGAGACTGTCTTTTTTCCATTGGACATTCTTTCCTGCTTTGTCGAAGATTAGTTGACCATAGAGTTGAGGGTCTATTTCTGGGCTTTCTATCCTGTTCCATTCATCTATGTGTCTGTTTCTGTGCCAGTATCATACTGTCTTGATGATGACAGCTTTGTAATAGAGCTTAAAGTCCGGAATTGTGCTGCCACCAACTTTGGCTTTCTTTTTCAATATTCCTTTGGCTATTCGAGGTCTTTTCTGGTTCCATATAAATTTTCAGATTATTTGTTCCATTTCTTTGAAAAAAATGGGTGGGATTTTGATAGGGATTGCATTAAATGTGTAGATTGCTTTAGGTAGCATAGACATTTTCACAACATTTGATTTTCCAACCCAGGAGCATGGAATATTTTTCCATTTCCTTGTGTCTTCCTCAATTTCTTTCATGAGTACTTTATAGTTGTCTGAGTATAGATTCTTAGCCTCTTTGGTTAGGTTTATTCCTAGGTATCTTATAGTTTTGGGTGCAATTATAAATGGGATTGACTCCTTAATTTCTCTTTCTTCTGTCTTTTTGTTGGTGTAGAGAAATGCAACTGATTTCTGTGCATTTATTTTATATCCTGACACTTTACTGAATTCCTGTACAAGTTCTAGCAGTTTTGGAGTGAAGTCTTTTGGGTTTTCCACATATAGTATCATATCCTCTGCAAAGAGTGAGAGTTTGACTTCTTCTTTGCCGATTTGGATGCCTTTAATTTCTTTTTGTTGTCTGATTGCTGAGGCGAGGACTTCTAGTACTATGTTGAATAGCAGTGGTGATAATGTACATCCCTGCCGTGTTCCTAACCTTAGCGGAAAAGCTTTCAGTTTTTCTCCATTGAGAATGATATTTGCGGTGGGTTTTTCATAGATGGCTTTGATAATATTGAGGTATGTGCCCTCTATCCCTACACTTTGAAGAGTTTTGATCAGGAAGGGATGCTGTACTTTGTCAAATGCTTTTTCAGCATCTATTGAGAGTATCATGTGGTTCTTGTTCTTTCT